>BHFT01044221.1:0-49276 GCA_004320025.1 Laticauda laticaudata
AAAAAAATTTCAGGATCATGTGCTAGGTAAGGCAGTAGAATTCTATTGAATTTCAAACTTGTTGACATTTTATCTTATAATATCAACAATTATGGTTTCAGCCAGATTTACTACATTCAAGTTGCTGCAGATTAATTCAGTTTCTTGTGAAACCTACTGTTTAATCACCTATCAGTGAATTGTTCATTAACAGGAAGTTTCTTCCAAGTAGCATGAAAAGAACCGGAATGAGAGACCTTTACTTTGATGTTGGATGACTGCAAATCTGCCAAAGAAGCTTAGAGAACAATTAAAAAAAAAAAAAAAANCCAAAGAAGCTTAGAGAACAATTAAAAAAAAAAACAAAACCCTCCTCCATTTCTCTGGTTTACAATCTAAAATTTCTGGCAAAAAGGGAAAGGCTAGAGTTTTTCAAGCAAAGAGTTCTTATTAGAAGCTACTATTTGGAAAGAATTCTGAGAGAACTAGAAGGAACAAAAGCAGAATTCATGGAATTGATGTGCTTCTGTTCTCTCTCCTACAGGCTGATAGTATGTTAGTTACACACCCTTTGCACACAGGCCACTCAAATCAGACTCAAGTGTATTCATTGATTTCAAGTTTAAATCCCAACATCTTTGATTATTCACCAACAGCAGCATTCCTTTCAGAAACTGAAGCAATAGGTATGACTTTATATACCATGAAATCCTAACCCATCAAAGCTAAGAGCTGTTCATTGTAAATATATCATAAATGGATCCACTCTTTATTAGGAATTGTCACTGCCACCTCCTTCCCCAGATGGCTAAGATTTAAGGACTCTTGTGATGGCTACTCTCTGCAAGATGTTTAATTCAAAACGTATTTAGAAACTGATTGGCAGCATATATATTTTATAAATAACTAATGAATACACTACCTTTTTCTACACAGATATATGGTAGTGTTTTCAAGACATTTATGAATTAAAACCCATTTTGCCAATTTCACCCATTTTTTGTGAATCTTCCCCAGTCTACAATTTTGTCTTAATGGTGCTTGTGTGTCCTCTCTTAAGCACTTTAAAAGTAGGTGTGATCAAAACAACTTAGAAGATAGGAAGGAAAAAAATTGTGTTTACTAGAAAGAGATATATATGGTGTTTACTAGAGATACACAGATTATTCCTAATTTAGAGGGGATTTTTTAACAACTTGGAAAAGACCAAATTAATAAGTATTTTGAGGCCAGATGAAGAGAGTGTGAAATTGTCATGCAAGCTGGGGGCAAAATGATGTAATTCTTTCCAGTCTGTTTTGAATTGGTCAGAGGATCTTAAAGAGGCCCTGCAAGAGCCCAGATCTTTACAATCCCAGCTAATGTCCCCTGAGCTAACCCTAGCCAGTCATGCCCTTTAGGTAGGACTAGGAATAGCAACAGAAGGATGAGGTAAGGTTGATGAATGATTTAAGTCCATGTGGAGAGATCCTGTGCAGCTCCATCCTTGTTAACATGCCTAAAACACTTGCTTAAAACACAAATTTAGTTCTTCACAATCCTTATCAGATGATACTGAGGATGTAAACTCCCATTGAAATGGAATTAATAATTATGTCAGAATTTATCTCTTTATCAAAAATTTTCTTCAAAGAATAAGCAGCTCGTGTTATTAAAATCTTTATTCACATAATATTTATCTATGCATAGCCTGATCCTTGGGAAATGTAAAACTGAGATTCGTTTCCCCTTTTCCCAACAGCTTCTACTCATAACCACTCCAAAAGGCAAGTCTCTGGCAGCTTCAAGGTGAACATTTTGTTTCAGCTGCCACATGAATAAGTTATTTCTTAATAAATTATTTTTCTTTTTTTAGCAACAGTTCCAGTTCTTCAGATGCAAGATAGCCTACTTGTCTGTTCAAGCACAGGATGTCTCTTCTACTTTCTTTATCCTTAAAATAGCATATAAAGGAAACATGAAGTTATTTGGACTTTCTCAATCAGCAAGATGTTTTCCTCCCTAAATAGCACCTGCCAGGTGCAGATTCATTGTGATTGCATACTTGCCATACATCTACAAAAAACTCAGCTACTGACATGATTGGGTGGTATTTGATAAAAAGTCTGAAGCTGGTGATCTTCATAATAACAACTATTAACCATTATCAAGTTACTGTTATTGTAATTTGAGACATGATGTAGCTGAATCAGCCTGACAAAAATCAACTTTTGTTAAAGTAGGCATAACATCAATAGGATTTGGCATTAAGGAAACTTGATAATTTAGGCAACCATCTTAAGACTATTACTGGCACAGGCTGAAAGCCTTAAAAATGCTGTAGCGTAAGAAAAATTATTGAAATAGGTGCAAACATAATGTTACTTTTTGTATCTATCGACATTAGGGTCTATTTCCAAAAAAGGAAGCATGTCCAAACTAATTTTAAAAACTATTAGAATTAACTGATAAACATCTGGACCTTGTCTTTAAATTCTTGTTAAGTGACATCCAGGATATAGCTATCAGAAACATTAACTATTATAGAAAATCTCTGAGGTTTCCAATACAAGTTGGTGATCAATAGTTCAGGGCATTAAACATTGGAGTGAACATACAGAACTCTTTTTCACACATTTCCCTCCAATATCTTTGGCAGGACTATCAGGTGCAGGAATCAAAAATCAAGATACATAAATTTCCTGAAGCTAGAAACACCAATTACAATTCCGGCTAATGGTCACAAAGCCATGGAATCACACAACTTGGATCAAAAAACAGAGAAAGAAAAGATATGCATCTAAAAATATTTTTAGTTCAGCTCAGGCTTTGAAAATGGCAGACTATCCTGAATGCCTGACAGCATAGCACCCACCACTGCCTTGCAGTAGTGGATAAAACATTGTTTTCCTTCCGCAAGCACTCGTCACGTCTTCTTAGATTTTTAATTTTGATCAGAAGTTTAGCAACAAATCCTTTTTTTTTTTTTAATCTACAGCACTGACAGGACATAAAGTACTGGCTCAAGCTCCACTTTTTAGGAGAACTATTGGGTTCAAGACAGCAAGAACATAACGATTTGCACAAAAATTTCTGGTTAGGACTTTGCAGCATTGTGCAGGCCTGAGTAATTTCAGCCTTGTAGATGGACAACAGGTTTCAACAGTATTCTAAAACAGTCCTTTTTCTTCAGCAGTTTTGTATTTAACAGAACACCGAACACAATTATACATTCCCTTATGAAGTCCTTTAGAAAATTTCAGCAATAGATGCACAGATGTATTTAGATCGGGAGAGGCAGTAAATCTCTTCAATATCACATCTGCCCTACCCCTCCATCACTTTTTTTTTTTTAATGGCCAGTATGGATGCCTAGATAGTATATTCTTTAAAACCCTGAATCAGACTAAAATACTAAGATTGTACTTAGAATTGGTGAGGAGAATAAGATCTTTTCTGGAACAAGCATGTATTTGTGTCCCAATACCCATCTCGTCATAAGCAATCCCAGGAGAGCTCTCAGTGCAACATCCACTGCCAGCAATGGAATCCAAAAAGAAAAGATACAGGGCTACCCGAGAGGAACTTTCTTGTCTTCAACAGAGTTTCAAACTACAATTGTTTCTCTTCTGATGCAGAAATTCTGTCATTTAATTCCAGTTTATCCTGCCCATAACCATGCAGAACCAGTTGTGCTGTTTTCTATTTATTACTTTAAAAAATAATCCCCATTAGTTTCTCTTAAAGCTACAAATGAGAAAGTGTCATTCTATCTTCCACCAATACAATGTCTGGCCCAAATTGATCTGTACATTGCTTTATTGTAGCCAAGATGTTCAGAAGTCGTAGGTCCAGGGCATCCATATGGGAGGCAGACAGCACAGGTGCAATAGGGTCATGAGACATAGCAGTTTTTAAGGCAGATTTCAAGACTCCATTCTTTATATAGTTCAACCTGTTCCATGTAGAAACTCTGATACTGCAAAAGAAAAACAAGGGAGCGTAACAAACCTGAGTTTATACTGAAAGTCCAAATATTCAGAAGTTTTCCCAAAGTATTTTCAATACTTTCAAGCTTTTTAATTAATGGAATGTTATTTCTTAATTGTATTATATAAATGCTACTACATTGAAATGCACATTGAAATAAACATAGTGTATCACAATTTACAACATTACTATGAAAAAGTCTTCCCCCCAAAAAATTTGTCGCAGGATTTTCTTATTCAGAGCTATGAACTACAATGACATTACCAAAACAGTTTTTAAATTACAATTCATACGCCTATATTTAATCAAAAGTAACATCCTCACATTACTTCCAGGGAAGTGGGAATAGGTGATAATCGAAGTGGGAAGTTGCATACAAAATCAATTAGCTACCCTGGATATGAACTATTAAGTCTAATATATTGTAAAGCCATTGCAAAATTATGAATATAAAGAATGATACTGTGGATATCAACATAAGTTTTACTTTTTCCAACAAAGGAAACCTCTTGTCATCCTCAGTTCATGACATGACCTGGAAGCTTTTGTTCCTGTATCCTTGAAATAATTTTCCTTTACATGGACCCGACAACTTGATTATTATATGCATTATATGAAAAGCTGCTACAAGCCAGCAAAATCCTGATACCTGAAAATGTTGACACTTTCTCAACAAAAAAGTTGCAAAGGTTTGAGGGAATGAATTTCTCCAGCATTAATTTTAATGCTAGCCTTCTCTTTCTTTAAATGGCTAGTTGTTCCAAAAGTTTAGAGAATATGTTAACACATAGGCTCTCATTTAGATTCTAAAAACACATAATTGTGTATTTAACATTCTAAAATATTTTCTTAAATTCTGAAGTTGCTTTGGACTAATCATCAAACAAAAGAACTCAAGCACATTAAATACTATCAATATTGCTTTTAAGATAATGTTCAAATAAGTCGATAACTTTATTTTTTACTCACATGCAGCACTGATAAAGAGGTGCAAGAATGCTTCTCTCATCCAGGGAAGGATTTCCAAAACTGAAAAACAGATACAAAATGGGGGAGAGGTAAATTCACTCTGGAAAAGTCTATACTCCAAAGTCATTCTTTCCCATAAATAAGAATTTGAAATGTACAAGGAATTCCTGATATTTCAGTTAGCTTTCAAACCAGGTCAAACTTTTGGACAACCTTAACAATGCAGCAATTATGATAAACCAATTGTAATGTAGTAGCAATTATTTTACTGAAGGAATTTGCATGCCAGGTAACACTTTCCCTACCTTTTGGCATTGTCAAGTAGAATAAGCATACTGGCCCCTTCATCATCTTGAAAACTTTCATAATGGTGTCGGTCAGCATTCCCAATCAGATAATCAAATATGGCTGTATCAATGATGTCAAGAAGCCGTGGGCCTGAATCATAGGGTGAGGTCTTCTTTACAGCATCACAGTAACTCTCATCATATTCCCATCTGAAAGCAGATACAGAAACTCAACCAAGCACTGTTGATCTAAGATTTATAGTACAATTATGTAACTTCCAAGGGTCGAAAGGGAAGATTGCATAATTGGAAAAAAGAACTGCTGTTAAAGTTAAAATAAAAACATTTCAAAATCTGTTTGATAAAAGACCATAGCAAAAAATAGCAGAATTGTCTCTTCTTCATTTTCAACTTTATTTTTTCTTTTAACATAAATATTTCTTCACTTATTTTTGCCTTTTAATTTGGTCATAATGATTGGCAAAATGGATATTCAGGAAAACAATGCAAAACAAGAAAGGATGATCAAATTGGAAGACTGATCTTTGATGTAAGCAGACTTAAAACTGATCCACACCAATACACAGATTGGAATTTCATGAAGTACTGCATGTCACACTTCATGGACTAATGCAGAATGAAACTGACACGAATTTGAAACAAACTGATTCATCCTTTCCTAACACAATAGTGTGTGTGCTTTTTATAAAGGTAGCTAACTCTATTGGCAGAACTACTGCTGTTGAAAACTGTCTTTGAAAACGGATTTAGGGATTTTCAAGCAGATAAAACACATCTCAAAATCCAGGCCCAGTCTTATATCATGCCAGCCTAATAAACCTAAAAAATGTTTTTAGAAAAGGCAAAGGTTAATAAAAGAAAAAAACAAAAAAGGACCTTCATTTCTCATTCAGCTTTGAAATCTTTTGCCTCCTAGTTTCTCAGTGTGACTTCATTCTTCCGTATAAAAGGAACTGATTTTTAACGATTAGCTAGGTACAAGATCAGTTCAGCAATTTAAGGTTGATCAGAGTACCTCCTCTTGCCTCTATAATTGTAGTCCATTCTCTGGATTGACCAACTGAAACAGCAAAATGATTGCAGTGAACTTCATACCTGGCTAACTTGCCCTCCCGGTATGTCCTGCCCCATGGATGCCGATGTTTCTGAAGAGGCCATACATCTGGCAGCCAAAGAGTAAGTGATCCTTCCATGGAATCTCCTTCAGCACAAGCTGGTTCTGTTTCCCGGCAGTAATAGCACTTCCCATAGAAACAAGTATTATTGCCTGGAAAGCAAGTGAACATTAGAACAAAGCAGCTAATGAAGGCCTAAATTAAATCCTGATACTACTTATTTAACACTTCTAGTTTCTAAGAACTTGGACTCGTTAAGAAACCATCAGTTCTTAAAAAGGTTGACTTGATGATTTTCATCCTCTGTTGTTTCCTCTCTGAAAGTAATGTTTAATTGATGAAGGTTGTTTATTTCTAAAGAGAGTTGGATTGTATGGTAATTTTATCTTGCAGTCCCCAGTTCTTTCACTAGTTTGGAAACAGGCTTCAAGTAAACAAGGAAGTACCTTTCAATGCTGATAACTAAAAATCTGGCCAAATGCAACAGCATGTATTTAACTGAGATATGCATATTTCAGAAAAATTATTCGTTGTGGCATTTGGCCAGATTCCAAAAAATGGTATATTTTCATATTCAAAAGCAGTCATGTCAAAATATAAACAGTCTTCTCTTACTGTTGAAATAATTGAGCGAAGGCTAATTGCAAGTAGTCTTCAACTTATAACAAAAAGGGATTGAAATTTTGTCATTAAGTGAGGCATCATGTGACCGCACATTATTTTACAATCTTTTTTGCTGCAGTCATTAAACAAATCACGATGGCCATTAAGCAAGATGGGACTACAACTTGCGGCTTTCCTTGCCAGTTTCCCCATGAACTTTGCTTGTTGGAAGCTGGCTGGGAAAGTTGCAAATGGCAATCACTTGTCCCCAATATGATGCAAATGTCAAAAATGTGAGACAGTTTCCAAGCACCTGACTCGTTAAGCGAGGCATCATGTGACCGTGAGAACCTTGTGATGGTTATCAGCGCAAGGACCTTTGTGCTTGGTCATAGGTCAATGTTTTTCAGTTGTTAAACAAATGGACATGTCAAGGACTGCTTGTATAATATACTCTGATACAAACATCAGAGGAAGTATTAACTTGTCAAATACTCAACTTCAATGGAAGTTTTATTCAGGAATCAAAGTAATCTGTGTATCCTGATTTACTTGTGATTTTCCACTTTTGAGATGAGAAGTGTATTATCACATTGTCCTTACCAGGGCTAAGAGGCATGTGGTGTTCTGTCAAGACTGATGTGTTAAGTCTCAAATTGGAATTTGCAATCTAAATGTGTGAATTCTATATCATTACTAGCTCTAATGTTGGTACAGATTCTGTATCATTATTAATACTGAAAAAAGGAGATAATTTGTACATATCACAGAGGAAACTATTGAGCTAAGAGTATGATCTCGAGTGAGCGTTCTTCAAACTGTATTTTCCCAAGGATCTAGGAATGTTGTAAGAGACTGGGCCTGCAGAATTTGTTTTTTTAACCTACCTAAAGTCATGAAAGTACTAAGCAATTGTTCTGTGGCAACAGGCTTGATCTCTGTGCGAAGGTTCACGAATCTACCAACTACGAGCGGGGCCCGGCGGAAGCCTAAGATTCTGTTTGAAAGAGAAAGAAAATGAAACAAGATAGTAATTCATATAACACAATAGAGTATAGCTATGAAATCTGTTGGAATCATCCAGTAAGTATCCTCAAAGGTTTAACATTCCTGAAATGTTAAAAGTAATTTTAAATATAACTTCTTTGTAATATCTATGTTTTTGTTTTATTTTGAACTGCAACTTATGATAATTTTTATTCCTCTCTTTTGGGTTCTATAAATTTACTGAATTAGAAATTGAGGTCAATACAAATTTTTGGCTTCTTTGGACTGTGATCTTATTCATGCGCCAGACTTCTGGGTGTACTTGGTTCATAAAAAAGGATCTGCCAGATGTGCAACCTTTTAGGCTTGGATTGTGTTTAGGCTGTCTGTTTATTAATTGTTGTAAATCATCAAAGTGGTGGCAGCTCACCTGCTTCTGAAATATATGGAAAATTGTAACAATACTGAAGGACCAATAGTTCTTGAACTGAAGCACCAGAGATTTTCATAAGGCTGACCATAATAAATATTGGACTTGATTTAAATTTAAATTCATTGGTGAAGAATATGTAAGACTGCTAATCTGTGCTCTACTGATAATTTGTACTGAAAGAACTGAACAGATTGCCAACTTTTGGTGAGCTCAATTTAAGAATTTAGGCATTAACTGTTAAGGGATTATCTTGAAATAAACCTCTGAGCATCGTCCCCCTAAAGATGCTCTCACTATTTGAGTTGGCCCTGAACTCAAAGAATTGGGCCTTTCCCCATGGAATTTACTCTCTTGAAATTACATTCTATCCCCTATTTCAGCAGAAGAATCACTTTTTCTTTTTAGGTGGGCCTTTTTAAGTTTAAATTGTTTTACAGTTTATATTAACTCATTTTATAAAAGTTTAATTCTTTATGTTTTGTCTGTTATTGTTAGTGTATTATCCTTGCACAGGGACATGCTAATCTTCCCTGTGCCAATTTGGCTATGTGCTGCCAAAGTGAGCACATTTTATTCTGTAGCCACTTTAAATGCCCTTTGGATAGAAAGGTGAGGTATAAATTGAATGAGTAAGCAAGGTAAATTGTATCAAAGTATCGACATTTTACCTGTCTAGATGGAAGGCTGCCACTTCTGCATTATGTCTGTCATAGCCAGCATATGGCTCTCCTTCTATTACATACTCTCTGGGATATCTAACAATTATGAAAAGATAAGTGATTAAATGACAAATGGATTTTATTTCAGATTAAAGAAGAATCTCCAGTAAACAAACACTCTTTTTCATCCCAATGTAGTAATGAGAAAAAAGGTAACTCTGAAGAACTTTTCTCAGTGCCAAGTCTTCTAGCAATTAGTTGTACTGCCATATATAAAAGGAAATATATCTAGAAATACTTCCATACCAGAAGCACAGGCATGTTTCTTACTTAGAAGGAATGGTATGGGTGTTCAGTAAACATCTATTAATTATCCTGATCTTAACTACATATTCTTTCTATTTGGGAACGATGATCCGGCACTCCTGTTTGGAAAAACCTAATGCAAATTACGTGCTAAGGCATACTATAATTTATTAGTGTATTGTGTGAATCTGCAATTTTTGTTTTATGATTCGATGAAAAGTATGAGTGCAAACTTTATGACTTATGCACAAACTACAACTTTTGTTCAAATTCCGCCATTAAGCTGTTATTAGCCATTAAGCAGATAACAAAAATAGTGCACATATTATCTGTCATTGAAGAAGCACTTTACCTCTTAGGTTTGAAGACTACTTTCTGTCCACCTTCCAGCACAAGTAGTGCTTTCAACTGGGTGCCCTTATAGCCCACATCTGCTTTGATGATCTTCTTGGTAGCCATAGCATGCATCACCGCCCCCAATTCTGGCGTTTCCTCCGGGTATACTTCACGTGGCACCACCCACTGGGCTGCAATCTCCCAAGGAGACTGTAGTGTGTGATCAAGTCGTGGGTTTAATTCAATCCGTAGGCTTGTCATCATGCGATGGAAGGCGCGCTGGTCCTCACGGTTGGCTGCTGATGTATCCAAGTTGTCTATGAGGAAAACCTTTGTGAAAATAAAGATGACGAGTAGAATTGCCAGAAGAACCACACGTTGCTTCAACTTCATGATGATTAGTAGTCCTTTTCTGGTAACGTATTAAAGGCTACAGGAAATCACTCACAAAACAAGATGATAAGCAGTGCAGTTCCTGATTAATTTTATTCATTATCTTCAATCCAAATGATCCACTGTTGCAACTACATCTTCTGGTACCCCTGTAATTAAAGTACAATTTAATTTTGTACCATTAGTAAATTCAGCAGGTGTCTCTTGAACAGAAGTTGCTGATTTACTGAAAAACAATTTTTTTCAATGGGGTTACCCATAAGTTAGCCTAATTCTAAGACAGATTCTTTTCAAATCAGGACTTACTGAAAAGTAGCTCCTCCCCCGGACAGATTTTCAGAAAATGAATGTATAACACTAAATATATAGAGCTGACTGACTTTAACCCTGATTTTTATAAAGATACCATTTGTTTCCACTTTTCTCGGAACATAAGAAGGCTGTTATTTTGTTTCCAACTAGGCAGAGAGCTATATAAAGCATATTTAAAATACCAGTCTTGTGCCATCTCATGATGTAGATCAAGCCCCTTATTTTGGAGATATTCATGGCAGTATAAAACACTTGAATTAACTACTACATTAAGATACATCGGAATGGATTATTTGTACTTTCTGAAGATTCAAATACCTCAGCGTGAGTTTTTCATGCTCCAAGGTTAGAATTGTCAGGCAACAGTTTTAACTTTTTTTTTATAGAAACAAACCATGGTTACTCAAATCAAGATTTAATACAATGTGTGAACTCAATGACTATCTTTTTTAAGAATGTGATAATTATATACCAGATAGTTTGTGCAAGAATATTGTTTGTTTCTGTTACCTGGAATTGCTCCATTCACATTTTTTGTGTTTTCCATTTCAACACTTTCAAATATGGTTTGATTCATGGTAAATGAAGTTATACATATTCTCATTTATCATCTCTATATCCTCCACTCTCCCAATAGTCATTACAATTTTAAATTGCATGCCTCATATAGCATCTTTTATTTATTGAATTCCATTTATAATCTGCACCTTCTCTAATCAGCTCAGAGCAGTTTTTAATGGCTGTCAGCAATTTTCAGGAATAGACCTGATCAGGTATTCTGTAAAATACCATGTCCATTAAAAACATTACATTTATAATAGATTTTATACAGAACAGAAGTTGAAGGCAAATGGTAAAACATACTCCCTACAGCAACAGCAAAGTACCTGCAAAATAGTCAGAGTATTTGTTTTAATGGAGTAATATACTATTCTCCATGAGCTCCTGAGAAAGTTTTATAATGCATTTCTTCTACAATTCTAATTTAACAGTATTTCTCCTACTAGAATCTCATCACAATAAAACATGTTTAATTCTGCACATTTTATTAGATTTTTTTCACTTGCTAGAATGATAATGGAAGACATATGCATTCTACAACTAAAGGAGCAATGTAACCAGTTCTTTCCTAGACTGGAGAAAAAAACTGTGCTAGTACTGTACAAACTCCAAAGTTTGAAAAAAAAGCAATTCCTTCTTCCAATATTTTATAATATTGAACAAAAGCTGTATCCTAAGTTAATAGAATATAATGCATAATTTTAAAAATTGTATAGCACTGGCCTCAGTTTGCAAGATTTTAATTTCCTGAAAATTTACTAGCAGGTAAATGCTGGCAGGTTCTAATAACAGTAAATTTTGTGACCTGAAATCTAGATGTAAATTCCAAAAACAAAATCCCTGTTCTTCCTGTAAACTTTCAGTTTATAAGAATGTTCAGAAAATTACAAGCAAAATTGGCTGCTGTTTTAGTAATAGGTAGACTAACACAGTAGAACTAATGTAATTAAAATGGTATTGGGAAGAAATGAGAAAAAATAAACCTTTGAAACATGCTGTATCTGGCAGACTGTGAAGACCACAGAAATGGAAAATGACAGGCAGATGGTATCTATCTTACACTTGCTACATTCTTCCTTGGATGTTAATGGCTTAAGACATGCATTTATTATTCATATTAAACTTCAGAAACACAATAATGTATTTTACATTCAGTTTTTCCACGACATTAAGAACTACTGCTGAATCTCTTAACACTGATTATCTGTCAGTTAAACCATCAACCATAATAACCACGAGGCTGCTTCTTTTGGCAGATGAAAGCTCCCTTGAAGGCAGAGTCCCCAGCCGCTTCAGGGCGAGGCGTGGCTGCCCATGTCCCCTCGCCTTTTGGTANGCCCCTTCAGGGCGAGGCGTGGCTGCCCATGTCCCCTCGCCTTTTGGTAGTCTCCTTTGGGCGATGCATGTATATGTACTATACACTGAAAAACTGTATGAGATTTATTTCCGATTAAGCCAGTAGTATGGCATGTATGATATTTGATTACTGAGGAATGCTATGAATGGTTGAGAAAGAAATAGGTATGTGAGATATAGTGATCAGGAATAAAAAAGTATTATATGATAATACTTTTATATGAAGCTGAACTTATGAAAGATTTATAAAACCCAAAAACAGTATGTAAATTCCAAAGTTTTAATTAAGGGAATGTCATTCTAGAAGGTATTACAGAATGAAATCATTCATGCAAGTGACTGTAATTAGAATTAGCATGTTTTTTCCTCAAAAACAAATTGGTACAAATATTTGGGATACATTATTTGATGTGTGTGTGTGTGTGGGGGGGAAATAGCAGTTTTAAGAAGTCTGAATATAACATTGCACATACTGTGTTTCTCACAAAATAAGGCCGGGCCTTATTTTTTTTTGACCCCTGAAAAAACGGCTAGGCCGTCTTTTCAGGGGTGACTTAATTTCCTCCTCCACCGAGAGTGGCCCATACGCATGTACCTCACCGCGAGGCCACTTCTATCAGCCGACGAAAGCTCCCCGAAGGCAGAGGTCCCCAGCTGCTTCAGGACGTAGTGTGGCTGCCATGTCCCCTCGTCTTTAGGCAGTCTCTTTCGGGCCATGGAAACTCCCAAATGCAGTCACCAGGCCACTTGATTGGCCGTAGAAGCGGCCTCAGGGCGAGTGCACACACGCACCACACTCCCTCACCGCGAGGCCGCTTTTACCGGCCAATCAAAGTGACTGGTGATTGCATTTGGGGAGCTTCCATCGCCCAAAGGGAGACTACCAAAAAGGCGAGGGGACATGGGGCAGCCCACGCCTCGCCCTGAAGCGGCTGGGGACTCTGCCTTCAAGGGAGCTTTCGTCTGCCGAAAGAAGCAGCCTTGCGGCGAGGGGAGTCTGTGTGTGTGCTCGCCCCAAGGCCGCTTCTCCCAGCCGATCGAAGTGGCTGGTGACTGCATTTTGGGGAGTTTCCATTGCCCGAAAGAGACTGCCAAAGGAGGGGACACGGGGTAGCCACGCCTCGCCCCGAAGCAGCTGGGGACTCTCCCTTCAAGGGAGCTTTCATCTGGCCGAAAGAGCCAGCCTTGCGGCGAGGGGAGTCTGTGTGGTGTGCTCGCGCCCCGAGGCCCGCTTCTTCGGCCGATCGAAGTGGCTGGTGACTTAGGGAACTTTCATCACCCGAAAGAGACTGCCTAAAGGCGAGGGGACATGGGTAGCCATGCCACGCCCTGAAGCAGCTGGAGACTCTGCCTTCGGGGAGCTTCTATCGGCTATTGAGGTATTCTAGCCTAGGCTACCTGCAGGGCACTCCTAAAGGCAAGTTTCCTCCCCATCCCCCGCTCTTTTCTCTTCACCTTGTGTAGTTCGAACAAATGATGTGAGAAATGGCGGGGAAACGCATGATTTAAATAGGCCTAAATTTGGGGGGCAGGGCTTAATTTCACCTCATGCCTAGAAAGCATGCTGGGCCTTCCTATTGGTGGAGACCGTATTGTTGGAGAAACACGGTACTTTCATTAAAAAAATCTAAAGCTATGTAATAAAATACTACAGCTTAAGCTACTTTTCACATCTCAGCATTTAAGAATGGTAACCTATAAGCATAATATTTTAAAACTGTCCAATCTACCTGAAAAGGAAAAAAAATTATCTCCAAAAACGTTCCAGCCCATGGCTGTTTTCATAGAGGTAAAAAAGGTTATTTTCTTGCTAGATCAGCAATACAGCCTTTACTACACCAAATCATGCAGCTATTTTTTTCTTTATATACCCATATAAAATCTGTTCAAATTTTTCTTAACCTAACTAATAACAATTCCCCTTTGAAAAGAAACACTGATCCGGCTTATGATTATTTATAGTGCCTCAGCATCTGTATTAATTCACTTCTCTACCATATGCACTCAAAGCAACTTATTTCTATATTTACATAATGATGAGATAAAATAACTGCCCACTTGGTAAAAAAAAACCATACACTTGTATATAAAACTTCTAAAAAAATCTATTACTGTACACTTGATATTGATCAGTTAATGTCTGAATGGACCCTGCTGAAAAATATCAGGATTTTAACCAATTATTGTTGCAATCATTTCATGCTGCAGATATCAAGAGATAAAGAAGTATAGAGAACAAGAACCAAAAACTGAGAGACAAAAGTGAAAATCGAGAAATAGCTATGATTAAAACTCCATATAGTGGATTCAGAATTTCTTCCAAATATATTCACTTTAGACCAAAAGATTAATTTTCCAATTACAAAGTACATAACTACATCAGATCAGAATTTCTTACCTATCTCTCAATGGAGCCAAAAGTATTCGCTACCATTTAAATTAAAAACTAAATGTGTTAAAATTCAATAAACTTATCATTCAATGTATTTAATTTTTGTAACATTGCAGAATTTTATGACAAAACATTAACTTGCTCTCAAATAAAAACAAACTGTTTCAAGGAATCGGTTGATTTCGCAATGCATAAATCACCATCACACCCTATGCCAAGCAGATTGGGCTAGAATGCATGAACAATATTGCTTTATTACATTCAAAATATTACGCAATACAGCCCGGTACCCCTACAAACTTATAGCAGTAATTTTATCAATTTAGAATTGTGTTTACCATGACCACTCAAAATTTCCGCATCTTGTTTTTCCCCCAAGTAATTCTATGAAGGATGATAACTACAATCCTCGTTCTGTATCTTATATACAGGTATAAGTGTCAGAATCTGGCTTCAAGCTCTCAAGATCTCCAGGGGCTTCTCCACCTGAGATCAGGTATTTGGAGAAAGGCACCTCCTGCCTGGAGCTCAGCAGACTTCCACCTTTTAAGCACCTTTTAAGCACCTTCTAGGTACCGGAGATACTGATACAATTATAGATCCCTCCGGGACATGCAAGGCACGCCTGGACTGTACTTCCTCTTATCTGCTTCTCCTGAATATTCAAGGTTGAAAACGAAACGAAAAGGAAAATATATATATATATATATCTCACCCCAGAGGAAAAGAGCAAAGAATACCTTCGGTTTCCCACGGAATAGCAGCAACGCGTGCACTCAATGTGGCAAAGATGCATTCCCTATCTATAGGTGGGGTCCTTAATACTTTGTTTGGTGTCAGACCTTGCCCAAAGATGGTTCAGATGTGCCCCCTCCAGATGCACGCTTACATACAGGCTTGCACGCTCCCACAAACACACGCAACCCTCTCTTTCCTTCTCTCTCTCTCTCTCTCACACACACACACACGTACGCGCCCCCGATATTCTTCGCATTTCTCTTCTTCCTTCCCATAGATACTGTACCTTCTTCGCTTCTGTCCCACTGCCCGGTCTGCGGATCCTGCCATGGAAAACCGGGCCCAACCACTCCGCCGCCGGCTTGCGCATTTGCTTGCGCGCTTTTCCCAGCCGCCGCCGCCGCCGCCGCCTTCTCCTTACCCAGCCAACAGGCGCCAACGCGCCATCGCCGTTTCCCAAGGCCGCCCGACAGGCCGGCGATCGTCCGCCGCGAGCCTTGGCAAGCCTCCTGGCCCCGGGTCCACCCACCGCTTCTCGCGGCTCTCCTCCCGCCAGCCAATGGGCGCGCTGGGACAAGACCCCGCCCACTGCCAAACCGCCCACGCCGAGCCGAGCGCGTGTTTATTCTCGCGCTAAGACTCGAAACACCGTCCGTCCCCGCAAAGAGCGCCCGAGGAGCTCTGCCCCAACTCCACCAATGGCGGATCGCCGACAACTTGATTCACGCTGCTTTCTTCCTTCTTCGGTTTAGCCAATAGGAAAACACGCTTAGCTTAAAGACGCCGGGCCTTTCTACGTCTGTCTGATCGGCGGGATGTCGCCAGCTGGTCTTTTCAACTCTCGCGTGTCTGTGAAGGGCCAGGCGGGCGGGGGAGTCGTCAGTGAAAATAAAATAAAATAAAATAAAATAAATAAATTCAAGGTCTCGAACGGGTCGTTTCGACGACAGCGAAGTGAAGACAGCGCAGGAACCGTCTTGTCGGAGGTGACAAGAATGCTGGGGAACGTTGGGAATGCTGGGCACGTGATCCGTTTGGAGCGGTGCGATGAAAATGAGGGGAAATGGAAAAGAGGCGGTGGCCACGGACTCCCCGCCGCCGCCGCGTTCAATTTGAATTCTCCTCAGAAAAAGCTAGGCGCGCAATTCGCTTTTGAAGCCTTATTGCTGTGCCCCGCCATCGTCGTACATCCATCCATCAACCGTGGAGCTGATCCCCATTGGCATTACCTGACAGTCCCGGCTCTCTGTAACGTTTGATTTGTCGGCTGGGAGGCTGAAGTGAAGGCGAATGCCGCACGGGAGTTGGACTTGCCTTTGGGGTGCGCTCGTAGGACTGGCTCCGATTTATTGCCCCCAGCGAGAGGACAGCAGTCCTCCTCCTTGGACCAAAGATGAAGCAATAATGTACGCGGGCCTCTTGTCCTGTAAAAGCAGGTTGGCAACGTTTTTAGATTCCAACAGTTCACCTGATCGGGATCTACAGCGCATGCCCATATGCAAGCTGTGTTTCGAAGTCCAACTGTCCGTGGTTCACCAGGGTTCCCTCAACGCAGTGGACTGTCATCAGGTTTTAAAAGTCGGAGGCTCCTTTCGACTAAAATATGGCTGGCGGGTTGGGGTTAAATTGCGTTTGTCTTGCCGTCATGGGCTTGTCCCTCTCTTTCCCAGTGTTGTGCCGCAGATCATTTACCCCCCTTCCTTAAAATTCCTGCTTTTCAGGGTACTAATATGGGCATGGACATCTTCACAAAGAGAAGAACCATAATTACTCTGAAGTAATTCGTCAGTACAGGGTGACAAAAAAAAAACACGAAACCTGAATGGAAATGAGGTAAGTACCTCATTGTAGTTTTCAGGTGTAGAGCCCTACAAGCAAGGGCAGTCGGGAACCGGACTACACTGGCTGCTGGCCAACCTTTCTTTCAAGAAGGTTGTCACAAAACTGACAGATAATTCTTTTTTTTTTTTGAACAAAAAAAATTTTTTTTACAATGCTAAAAGTAATACAAAGTAAAAGAGAACAGAAGCGAAATATGAAATGAAAAGAAAAAGGCAAATAAAGAGAAACTAACGGAGAGAAAAGAACGAATAGGAAAAAAAATACTTCAGGAAGCAACCAATCTTCACTTGCAACAAGTGCAACCAAATTAATTATTTCCCACCCCATGCCGTTAAATACATAATTCACCTTTTCTCATACCCACCCCCCATTTGTCCAATTACAAATCTGCAGGATGTAATAGCAATTTTATAATCCATAGTTTTCTCATTTTCCAATATTTCTCTCATTTGAGATTTCCTCTTCCACATCATTAAAATGTTTAACTTCTTTAAAATGTTCAAGAAATACATCAGTAAGTGCAGAAATTATTGCTGAGAATGTAGTTATAAGTTTCTTCCCAGTTCTTCCAAGAGCATTTGAAATGTCTTAAGCATCTTTCCTTTCTCTGTCATCTTGCAAGCTTTGCTGTGCTTTTATTTATTTGTATCCCATCAATTTTTTCCTTATAGATTAAATTATTCACATTCCTATGAAAATGTTTTGTTTCATTTAGTCAGTCTCACAAAGCTCTTAACAAAAGTCGTAATATTCTGAATCTGTTTAAATCTTTTTTTGAACTTCTTCCCCTTTTTATTTTATGTCCTTACATTCTTTAAGTTGAAAGGGTTTTTTTTGTCCGGACGAAGTTTTATTTACCAGGCAGATTTTTAGACTTTTGGTTTGGAAGACCTCTTTTAACTTAATTGAAACAATGATAAATAATTATAAATCCAAAAGTGATTCGAAAGTAACGTTAAACAAATGTAGTGTCCTTAAAGTCTGCCCCATGATTACAAACTTGATGGATTCCCTCGTCTCCCAATGTTCAGATCTGTAGGAGAACCACTATCCTATGGTCTTATAAGGAGCTCTCTCCTTGTCCAGAGAGCTTCTGTTAGTTGAGCTTGCTCACTGGGAGACATCAAATTCTCCATTTTTCTCACCCAGAGGTGCCAAAATTGTGAAAGGTAATTGTATCAGTAACTAATAGATGTGCAACCAAATTGAACAGGGAACCTTCCATGCTTAGATATAGCGCAAGTTGTCAACAAGCAGAACAAATCCGCAGGGGAATGCTATGATCTTGTGTGTGGGTGTTTTAGAAGAATTTAGGTGGATAAGTGAATGTCTCTGTGGAATCACCAACTTGCTTTAGTCTGAGACTATTGTTGGAGGGATCTCCTATTTGTGACTGACTGCATAAAATGTTCATACTGTCAGAAACCCCGATTAAAGCAGTATTTCAAGCTGTCAAGCTTGCATAAAGACAGACAGTTTATTTCTATTTGGCAAAAGTGATGACCTTACCTGATCTCAAGGGAGCCAAGCAGGACTGAACTTGATTAGTAATCCTATGGCAAATGATCAGGACATACGTACCAAGGCTATAGATTAGACCAGTGGTCTCTAACCTTTTGGGCATCAGAGACTGATTCTGAGAGAAAAATAATTTTCCATGGATTGGGGCTGGGGGGAGGGACAATTTCACACACGACCTAGATCCTTGTGCATGTGCAGATGAAGCTTTGCTTGCTTGTGCAGACTGGTTCCCAATGAGCGGCAGATTGGCACCAGTCTTGGCCCGGGGGAGGGGGAGCCTTGGATTAGACTGAGAAGGAGTCTATAGCAAATATCTTCTGTACAAAAGGGAATCCTTGAGTGGGATGGTCTGAGAATTCCTGCCCTGGAATGTGGGTGAACATCTAGCAGAACAAGATAGGACACTTTTTAAAGTCAAAAGTCAAAAAATTAGCACAATGCTATTGTCATTCAGAGTGGCAATTGAGTACAAGAAAAAGTAAGCCTCTGTTAGAACAAAAGAGAACACTACACTATTAAATCCCAGCAGTAACATCTGTTTCACTCAACAGGTGGCTCTATAGGAATATATTTCTCCTCCACAATTTTCATTTTAGGTAGAATAGAACTCTCATGGCTTTCTTTTGATTCAGATTAAGTTCTACTATCTCAGCTCCAAGCAACCGTGCACAAGATTGTCACCCCAATCTTGTGTTTTAAAAAATCCTAGATTTACTTTTAACTTCAGTCATTATTTTTTTAAAGTAAAGTTTAGGATTTTTTTTTAATAGTCCCGATCAAAATGCAAGATTTTCTCAAAATCTTGCAAAAAAAATCCTGCAAGAAACTCTCTTAATAATTGCAATTTGATTGCCTTTGTGTCTGTATGGCAAATATTGCCTTTGTGTCTGT
The DNA here is from genome assembly GCA_004320025.1 of Laticauda laticaudata. Lineage (NCBI taxonomy): Eukaryota > Metazoa > Chordata > Lepidosauria > Squamata > Elapidae > Laticauda > Laticauda laticaudata. The sequence continues at coordinate 19,671 of BHFT01044221.1, forward strand.
ATGGCAAATATTTTCTTATGCCTATAATATAAATAAAATGCAATAATATCCCATCAAAAGAATTAAATATGTGGAATTCAGCCATATTGTTATGAGGTATAAGGGATAGTTGAGCTAGCCTGATCAGTAATGTGGAATCCTGGGAGTTGCAATTTAGGCATATCTCTGAGTTTAAAAGCAATTAATGTCCACTAGATGGACCTGTAGCTTTTTTGGTACAAATCAGTTTGTTTTCTAAATATTTTGGATGGTATTAGAAATACTCTGGCATTAAGTTAATACTGATGAAGAAGACTGAAACAATAATAATAAATATCATCAATCATCTCTCTATTCCAGATACTTAAGAAGGATTCAATAGGTGGATTAAAAATGCCAAATCCAGTCTGAATATCTGGCTGACCAACCAATAACAATAAAAATAATAACTGAATAACTGAACTGAAATAAACATCTATGGAAAAAGAAATCTGTTCAAATCAGCCCTTGGAGCAATACCCAAAGGACTCTCTAAATATCTGCAAGAATTGAATTTATCAAATTTGAACATTCTAATTTTACAAACTCCCACCCTGATTAGAACTGAGTGTATTCTTAGATGCTGCTAAATAATTCTTAGATCAGGGGTGTCAAACTGGTGGCCTGCAGGCAGATGCGTCAAACACAGGCTAGGCCCATCCCAGGTCCACGAAAGGGGGGGGAGTCATGTGATATGTCACATAACAGCAACATGACGTTGCAAGTTTGATACCTGTGTCTTAGATCCTTGGTCAATTTTTGAATTATTAAGTTTCTACCAGTTTTAGATTGTGACTCTTAACTGTAGATTAGCCATAAATAATAATGGTAATTATAATAATGCTATTATTGTGTGTCATAATTTAGTTATAACACGATTGTAATAATTTAATTATAATACTGTTATTGTATGTAATAATATTGTCAATTATGTTGACTATTATAACATAATTATTAACATCTGTAAAAATGATCATCTGCCAGTAATGAAAAATGAATGGGGACATATAGTTTAAAAAGGAGTTGAAAATGAGCAGGTTAAAATATTGTGTCATTTTTGAGTATAGAATGATAAAATCTTGGTGCATAACACACCACACAATTTCTTAACCATGTAACTGTGGTTAAGAAAGTGTGGGTAATTGGTGTGGCAATACCAGGAGATAGTAGAACAGAAGACAAAGAATTGGAGAAGATCAAAAGTATCAAGATCTGATATCTGAAACTGAAAGATAATGGCATGAATCAGCATTGTTAGTTCCATGGCTATTGGGTCACGGAGTGCCATAACAAAACATCTTGGATGGCCCTTGGTAAATCTGGCATTGACAAAATTTCCATCTGTCAATTACAAAAATCCATAGTGCTTGGATCCACACGTACACTACATTGATACATTATGATAACCTAGATTCTTGGAAGAATTTGATGTGAATGAAAGCCAACACTGCAACTGGAAGCTGTGATTTTGTGTTGTGGTATATATAATATTTGCCTATCCCAGATTCTGAGGAAGGGCTTGATAGGTGGATAAAAGTGTCCAGCCCGGTCTAAACTGTATCTGGCTGACTATGTGACCAACCATATATATATAATTTACTCTGCAATTAATGAGTTGGAATATTTTTGAAAAAGCAAAGAATTTAAAAAACACATTCCTCTGCATTAGAACTCAGCACTTAAAATAGAACCACAGCGGTAGCTCCTGTAACTGAGCAAATGCATCATGTGAATACAGTCACAGTTTGGTTAGGCAGGGGCTTCCTCTTTCCAGACAAAGACTGGACTGTTCTAGGGCTCTTAAACAGAATTTGCAGTTTTCAGTGAGCTGAACTTTTGGCTGCAGGCTTATTTTCGGACTCAGAAGGTGGTAGGAGCAAAGCTCTGAGACTCGCCTGAATAGGGCATTGACTGTCCTTTTCTCCAAAAAAGGCAATCTGAGCAGCATCCTCATTGGCATCTTCAGGCTCTTCCTAAAAATTTTCACTGCTGAAATCATGAAATGGTTGCGCTTTAATTCAAGAGTTTGTCAAAGTCTATTTAGCCCTCTACTCTTATTTATTCAATTAAAAATAGTACAGGCCAGTTTTAATGGGAATCTCTCTCCTAATTATCCAGTGAGACTGTTTTTTAAAAAACTAGGAAGCAATAAAGGACAAATTAGTTTGGGAAACATTTTTAATGGCCTTCAGTCAGTGATCCTTTACATCCTTAATGTAAAGCATTTCACAAAAGTAGGGCGATTGATGGGTGAATGTGTTTTTTATGACCTAGTTGTTTGTCTGGTTTCGTTCTGTAACCCAACAGGACAAACATAGACTTCAGAGGATAATTAGGACTGCAGAAAAAACAATTACTACCCACCTGCCTTCAATTGAGGACCTTTATCAAAAAGAGGGCTGTGAAAATATTTACAGACCCCGCACATCCTGGACATAAACTGTTTCAACTCCTTCCCTCAAAACGACGCTATGGAGTACTGCACACCAGAACAACTAGACACAAGATCAATTTTTTTCTCAAATGCCATCACTCTGCTAAACAAATAATTCTGTCAACACCGTTCAACTATTTACAAAGTGTACACTACCATTACTGTTAATCTCCTCTCACTCCTTATCACCCATCCCCTCCCACTTGTGATTGTAGGACTGTAACTTTGTTGCTTGTATCCTTACGATTTATATTGACTGTTTCCTAGTATGATTTGATTGTTGATTGTACCCAATGACTATCATTAAGGGTTGTATGTTATGATTCTTGATTCTTAACGAATGTACCTTTTCTTTATGTATACTGAGAGTATTTACACCAAGACAAATCCCTTGTGTGTCCAATCACACTTGGCCAATAAACTATTCTATTCTATTCTATTCTATTCTATTCTATTCTATAAGTGGGAGCATACATGGAACTTCTCATACAAATTTCAGAGTGAGGCAGATTGATACAGATTTACATCAACAAAAGTAGTTTTTAGTACCAGATGCAAGAAAATGTTGACATTCATTTGGGATTCTTTAAAGGAAATGCAATTTCCAGTTCATCCAGTATTCATCCAGCTCATTCAGAGGTTTACCTATTTTATTCAAGATCCACTGGCTATGCAAACTTGTAAGGAAGTAATAAGTTTACTTATTGTAGGTTGTAATAACAGCATAAAGGCCCTGTCACACTGCCCAACGGATGCAAAACGTTAGTAAAAAGGACACAACGGACGAGAAAAATGTTCCTCCATCCCGGACGCTCCAAAGGGGCAAAAATTTGCATAACCAGAGCGGACAACACGGAAAGGAACGGACGGGGAGGACCACAGAGCGATGGAAAGCGGATGCGGAACGGAAGCCGAGCGGATGGAAGCGGATGAGAGTGGATGCACATCCGCTAGGCTTCCGAGGACCTCAGCAAAGCGGACGCGAAACGATGAAGCGGATGCAGAGTGGACGCGAAACGGATAAAAGCGGATCACGCGGAGCACACATGAAAGCGACACAGCAGAGCCTAGCGAATGCACACGAAGCCTAACGGATGCCAAGCGTTAATTCGCATGCGGGGGGGATGCATTGCGTAAGCCCGGCGGATATAAGAGGAAGCAGCTCGACAGCAGGTCACCATTCGGAGGAAAGACCTGCTGCCGGACCATTGACTGCCTTGCTCAGCCTGCCTCGCATCCTCGGCCAGCCTACCTTCCAGCCCCTGCCAACCTTGGTGCCCTGCCTGCTTGCCAGCCTTGGTGCCTGCCTGCCCAGCCTTCCTGCAGCGTTGGTCCTGCAGCCTCCTGCCGCCAGCAACCCCACAACCATGGGGAAGAAGAGAAAGCAGCAACATGCTGCCATCCCTGGCAAGAGGGACAGGCCCACCCTCCCGCCCCCTGTCCTGACTCTGCTTCTGCTAGGACTTGTGCGGGGCTTCTGCTGCTTCTGCTTCTGGAGGAGCTGATGATGAGCTTCTGGCGGTGGTGCTTCTGCTCGGGTTACTCTGCTGAGGCTGCTCCTGCGGTGTGCTTCTGCTCGTGTTTACTCTGCTGAGGCTGCTCGGCGGTGGTGCTTCTGCTGGTGCGTACCCTGCTGAAGCTGCTCCTCGCCTGCTGGTCCTGTTCGCGTGCTCGTACTCCTGGACTTGCTCGTCCTGCTCGTGCTCTGGTCTTGCTCGTCTGCTTGTCCTGCTCGTCCTGCTCATGCTCCTGGTCCTGCTCGTGCCCTGGTCTTGCTAGCACTGCTGGTGCTTAACTCTGCTGCTGCTGATCCTGGTCCTGCTGCTGCTGCTGCTGATGATGATGATGTGGCGGAAGGGACACATCTCTACAGGGACACCAAGCGGAAGCATCTGCTTGGAGAGAGAAGGCGGAGAGTCTGGGCTACACTTCGGAGGTGCTCCTCGGCTGGTGAAGCACATGCACACTTGGTACGGGAAGCTGCACCTGAAGAAATCTGGCCAGGCCACGGTTAAAGCTGAGCCGAACCGAGAGAGACCTACTCATAGGCACGTGCAGCTTCCTGGAGGTGAGATCCACCACCGAGGAGCACCAGCAGCCTCTCACTAACCTCTCTCTCATAGCACGCCTGCTGAGAGCCAGTCCTCTTCCGGCGATGAGTCAGCTCCTCGCTCCAGGCAGGTTTTCTATGAGCGGCAATGACGGAGAAAACCCCGCGGACCAGCTTGAGTAACCGTGGGAGAGCGCGTGGAGGATCCCGCGGGAGAAGAGATGCGACGTCCACCACAAGCCTACCCGCACACCCCAGCTCCGCTCCACAAAAGGCAAGAGAGGCCAGACCGGAGGGGGCAGAGCCACATCTGACCGCTGGAGATCAAGGGACACCATCCGGAACAGCATAATCCCTCTCAGCTGATCCACACCGGACTCCTCATCCTCCAACCGCAACCCTTCTCCACCTATGTCAACCAGACCCTCATGGACATGGCGGAACCCCAGTACCATGGTGAAGGACCGGAATCACCGAGCTGCTTCACAACCCTCCAGACCAGAGGAACCGCCCCCCCATAGCAGTCTGCTCCTCCACCCAATGATTGCCCTCCATTCCAAGCTTTCCACAGCCCTCACTACATACGGATACCGAAAGTCAAGCATACAGCAGCACCATCTCCAGTCCAGCACCGACACAGACGACAACGCTGCACGGTCACTGCATCCACCGTATGCATCCCCATGACACCTGAGCCACCCCGCCACACGTCCGCAACCCAGTCCTCACCCAGCTCAGACACAGCCCAACTAGAACTGGTCCTCTCACCACACCAAACCAGCCTCGTACATCGTCTGTCGGTACTGCTGACACACGCATGAGTGGAGGAGCAAGTTCACATCATGGTCCTGCAGCTGCCGAGAGGCTTTTATTTTTCAAACACCACACCTGTCCCCTCTCGCGCAGGCACTCCATGGGCTTCAGACCACCACTCCAGGCACCAGCCACCTCACGCACGAACCTTCACCCTCTGAGACTGGGCACACCTCCGAGTGACAAGAGAGTGCAGAGACTGGGTGGCTACCGTAGACTTTATGGACCAACTTGACTTGGCATTTCTTTTACAAGCTTGTGTAAATCTACTCTTTATTCACACACGCTCCTTTTTTTAATAAAGTGGTGGAAACTTTGAAATGGTTAAAGCTTTGCAGCTGGGATGGGTAAGAAGCATGGGGGCAGGGTACTGGATGGGTAAAAGCTGTATTGAGGGATACTGGGATGGGCTAGGATATCTGATGGGAAGATAGCGTGGAAGGGCAAAAATACCTGTGGAATGACAGGAATACTTTGAGGGAATACTGGGATAGAATAACCTCAGGCAACATAGTGGGACTGTAATCCACCCTCAGTTGCCACACATGGCCTTAATATAATATAAGTAATAAATCATCCACACATGTCAACATAACACACTCTTTAATTAAAGCCCGTGTCATTGAGGCCCAACAAACATACATGCCAATCTCACAGTGGAGGAGACAGCTGAAGAAGCATCCATAAGCATCGCTATCATCCTTCTTCCACTATCCACCGCTCCAGCTGGGCGATGCAACCTGTTGTCAGAGGTGCGCGCTCCATCCCTCACGTGAGATACTCTGGTTGCGGCCTTTCACATCTCAGTTCATCAGGTTCCGCCGCCGTCCATCCCCAGGTCATTCCCCATGCTTTGGAGGTCCAACGAGCATCTGCAAGACGGGTAAGTGGAGTGGCATGAGATGGCAGGATGCAGCAAGCTCCACGATCCTCCTCACGGATCTGGCGATGCTGCATTTGGAGATACCTGAACGTTTGGCAGATGCCAAGGCTTCTCCACCCCCGCCTTGCCCTGGACAGCCTGTAGTGAAGAGCTCTCTTCATGGGTAGGCGTCTGAGGAGGGCTCAATGAGGGTAGTTCTGAGGGAGAAGCTCCATCCAACGATAAGTAGGCATCAATGCTGTCGTTGCAGGGGTCCTGGGATCTGGGAAGCCACGAAGGTTGTGTTTCCAAGCCCTCGCTTGAAGTTCACTGGGTTGTATACTGGGCAATCTGAACATGCCGTTGCCTGAACATCGATGGTACATGAACTAGTCAGCATCGACCATGGTAATGAGGACATCAACGAAGCCCTTGTAGTTAAATAATGGGACCCCGACTTGCTGAGCTTGCAGCCACGCTTGCGCATCATGCTCCAACGGTGTGTGGAAAGTTCAACCATCTGATATCAACCTCTGCAACTCTTCTTCCTCATCTTCTTCACGTGCGTGGCTGCCCACGGATGGACGCTCTCCAGGTATTTTCGATGATGTGCGCCTCTTTGGATCCACACAGCGCTTATGGTTTGTGTGCCCTCCCGCAACTGCATGCTCTGTATGGTGCCTCTGAGCAGCAGGTGGCAGAGTCATGCCACTTGAGAGCGCCAGTTCCAGGGGGCCGGAAGTTGTTGTTTGCTTGGTAACCTGCGTGTCTAAAGCCGCTACACCCCCCCAACGTTTCATCAAACATCGCGAGGCATCCATGAGTTCTGAATGCACTACAGGTCTCGTCACCCATCGTTGCCGCAGCCGTACTCTGCTCTTCTCCGATCCACTCTTCGGACCCAGACGCTTCTTGTCCGCCCTTTTCCTTCTGAGTAGATAAGCCTGTAGATGGCTTCGCACTGTTGCAGAATGATGGTGGCTGCCAAAAGGACTTTTTACGATCCATGGTGGACATGAACTGGATGCTGTGGAAGAGGAAGAGTCAGATGAAGGCTGCAGAGGTCTGCACAGCTGGGCTGCTGGTCTGAAAGTGAGATCCAGATGAGTTGCTCCCCTTTTTATAGGCAGTATTACGGTTTTCACTGTGTGTCCCTTTGCATCCTAGGCATCCTCTAGACATCCTTAAATCAGATAGGTCCCCTCTGCGAACGTTTTTTTCCGTTTTAACATGCTTCTCTTGCGAGCTGCATCCGCTTCACCTTTCTCCATCCGTTCTGCATCCCTTACGCCTTCCTTCCCTCGTCCGTATACCGCTGGAGCGGATCGAGTTGTCGGATGCGTACGTGATGCTAGCGGCATACAGGGGATGGAACAGATGCAGACAGGATGCAAACTGGCATGCCCTAGAGCAGGATGCAGAACGGACAATTGGTACATTATCTCGCCCAAAAGTTTTGAGCAAACCAAAAACGCCTCTGAGCGGATGAAACGTCATAACGGATGCTGGAACGGATAGAGAGGAAGAAAAACGGACGCAGTGAGTTACAAAGACGGAAGCATCGCGTTAACTACCAACAGATGGCAAGTGTTTTTCTCCGTTTTACATCCTCTTTCCATCCGTTGGTGCAGTGTGACAGGGGCTTAAGAGCTTCAGTGGCTCAGAGGTTAAAGTGCAGTACTGCAAGCTACTCCTACTGCAATTTGGCTGATCGAATCTCACCAGGCTCCAGGTTGACTCAGCCTTCCATCCTTCCGAGATGGGGAAAATGAGGACCCAAATTGCTGGGGGCAATATGCTGACTCTGTAAACCGCTTTGAGAGGGCTGTAAAGCATTGTGAAGTGGTCTATAAGTCTAAGTGCTATTGCTATAACCTAACTTAAAAAGAAAAATAATAGTAATCAAAGTATAATAATAATCATGTATAAAATCAAGTGCACCACACAAATTAACTAAACTGAATTAAAACCAGTGGTACTATTTAGAGCTTAAACAGTTATTTCTGGTTCTAAAACAAAGCTTAACAAAAACTAGTGACTTGATTGATAATAAATGGAAGTGCATCTGCAAAAACACTTTGTAGGAGGAGAGCTGTGTTAGTCTATGGTGATTAAAAAATAATATGGTTGCATGTTTTCCAGCTAACACATTTTATTAAAAAAAACAAGGTCTCATGAGTTGCAGCTCAGTTCATTAAGTGCACGGAATAGCTTTCTGATGAAGCGTATTGCAGCTTATAAATGCTTATGCATTTTTAAGAAAACTGCTTAGCTGGAAAAGATGCTACCCGATTCCTGATTATCTGCAAGATGATAATTCAGTAGTTCTGCATGCAACCCCTTAAGTTTGTCTATCAACAATGTTTCCCCGCCCAGTCTCACCAGTATAACAATGGCATTTATTTATTTATTTATTTCATTTATTTATTGAATTTATATTGCTGCCTATTCACCCATGGCATACTGAATGATCTCTACTGGTCAGCATCACCGTGACAAAAGTGGTATTCCATTGAGCATTTACAAAATAGCCCTTCAGGATATGCTGAATGCACAGTCTGTAGATGGGGAAAGTGAAAAAGATCCTGATACATTTCTATGTGTCTGTCTTATAATGGTGGTACCAGATTGAGAATGGTGATGACTGTCCCGCAGTGGAATTTCTATTGGCATCCCATTTGAAGAAACTATCCTAATCTTTTCTCTGCTCCAGGTTTCCCCATAAAAGGTAGTGATATGTGACAAAAATGTTGGAAAAGAGGAAAAAAACATTGGTCCATGGATTCCCACCATGATGCCCACAACAGAATTGACATTCTTGAATACTTTCCAATTCTATTAAGTATTCATCAATGCAAAATGGACTCAGAGATTGAATGTATCCAGTGATATTTAGAAGGGAAGAACAACTGAAAAATTAACTCAATTTTCTTGTTAGAGCTGTAGTTTCAGAAGCATCAACTTCTTGCGCCCACTAATCTGATTTCTAAAAACATAAAAATTTGCTATACAAAGCAAGAGACTTTCTCTGTATTCCTCTCATCAGTTCTGCTCTGTTTTCCTCCAATTGAATGACTTTCTCTTTCAGCTTGATTTCTATTGAAAAGCTGTTTCCACTCATTTCTCCTCCCCTCATAAAAACCCCTAACAACCTCCCATACGCATTTTCTACCAGAGTAAGTCAGTTCCTCAATATATTCCATTTGTCCTCTTGGACCACAAGTATTCTTACTGGGGTATATATTCTGCTGACCCTTTTTGATCATTTAGTGGTCATCTGGATTCCTGCAGTTCAAATATAGCACTTCTTCTATTCCATCCATAGGCTTTCAGTATCTTAGATTTTGCATTAATCCAGTTTGTGTCTCTTCTGCCATTATTTAAAGGATTGTTATGAAACAGAAGATAGTTCCAGGATAGCTTCAGCATAGCCAAACTTTTAAATGTTGATGGGGAAATGGAAACAATCAGCATTTCTGTGAAATGAACTCCTCATGTGAATTTTCCTTTATTAAGTTAAATGTGGAATAACCTATTTTAGGCATCATAACTAAACGAGTTCTATTTTGCAACAGACAAACATCCCAAACATAATTTGGACATATTCCATGTCTATCTTTTCTGATTACTGTATTTAAAAATAAAAAAGAAACATCAACTTTCATACAGCTGAACAAGCAAATTGTTTCTTTTCAAATTAAAATTAGATGAAAAACCCAGTTACCCATACTTTGGAAATATCCAAATGTTAATGACTTTCACCAAATCTAAAGAGTTCTCCCACATTATTTATTAAATATACATTCCACTTTTCTCTCTGCCGATACTCAAAGCAGCTGTAATTAACAATATGGAAGAGAAAACAATAATAAACTCAATCTAATTAAAACCAAGAGAAAAGAAAATTAGTTCCGTTGAAAACAAAATCATCCACCAACAATTAAAAGTCTGGAGAAAAGGATGAATTTTCATTATTTCCTCAAATGCAGGGGAAGGGTCAGATCAAATCTTTATTGCAACCACAGAGCATCATCCAAGTAGACTGCTTTCCATAGTCTGGGGCCACAAGGGAAAAGGCCCTTTTCCAGGTACTTGAGAGTTGAGCTTGGCAGTAGAAACACCTTCAGTCATCGAGTGTTCAATAATCATTTTCATTGTCCTCCTAATTTCTAAAGCATCGAGAAATTCACATACAACTATCTGGCATTACAGTTGGAAAAAATGTAATCCTTGTTTGTTGAAAATGGCCCACAAATTGCAATTGTGCTTCCAATTTGGGTTAGGATCTCCTCCAACAGATGTTTTAGCTAATCATTCAGAATGTAGAGTAGCCAACTGACCCCAGCACAAACTGTTGACATTTTTTTTACGGGAGAAGAAAATGAATTCTGTTTTTCACATTAAGAGGTAAAGGGGAAACCGCAAAAACTCCAATGTCTAATTAATTATATGCAGAAAGCTTGGTGATGGTTTTCATTAAAAACCCAGATGTGTTAAATTCAGGTTGATTTTCAGCAGAGGGAACAGTTCTGAAATGTGTCAGTGAGGCCATTTATAACACAAATGAGAGGAGAGGAGAAAGAGTGGGAAGAGAGATTCATTAAAAATCTTGGAATTTAAGACAGTCAAAACCTAAACAAGAGAGAACAACTCCAGATGCGCTTAACACATTGGTTTACTCCATGGATCTCATGTAATGTTCCAGAAAATCATTTGTATGCAATTTATCACCAAAATCAATTAAATCAGACAAAACTTTAAAGCTGCACGTATGCAGTTTGCAGTTTCTGAAATTTCTATAACATTATCTGTAAAAGCTGTTAAGGGACATTTCTGAGACTCAGCTCTCATGATATTCTTTAGTTATAATTTGGCTTAGTACAATCCATTTATGAGAATGAATCTGGGAGGTACATAAGTCCAGATAGAGTGGCTATTTAGAAACATGTCCCTTTAAGCAGGGAAACAAGATCAACATACGGTGAATTGATGAAAAACTTTGGGGGAGGGGAGCTAGAGATGCAGCAAGTTTGACTTCGAATACATGACGCCCTGTGACTGGTCACACCCTTCATGGCAGCTATTTGTGCATGCCCATTTCCCCCCTCAGTAGTCATTTGGTCAGAATCATCATGGTATCTTCTTATAATTTCAAATGTATCAGTCGATTGCTCACAGCATTAAAGGAAAGAAAAATGCTCTGTAGTTATTCTTACTAAAGCCACCAGGTGGTGCCATTCCTTCAGGCTTATATTTGGATCTTCATGAGATTTTAAGTGGACTTCTCACACATCGTCATCCACAGACAAGGTACATGGGTAATAATCAGGGGTGTCGCTTTCTAGCTCGTCAGCATACACGTTGTGACTTCAAAAGGCCATTGTCTTGTATATTTTCCATTAAGATACCGAACTAGCATATCTAGTCCATAAATTTAAACAGCAGCATTTCTTCTAAGTTGCAGATGATGTGATCAAATGATGAGGAGCAGCTACACAACATGCTGAGAGATACATTCTTGGAGATCATAAATTCAGAAGTGGCCTGGAGAGATAGCCAAAGGGAATGTACATTTCAAAATAAAAATGAAGGATCCTGATGCTCCAAGAAAGGAAAAAGATGGACCACCACGAAAGACATCGAAGTGGAGTGGGAAGTCTGTTGTATTAAACCAAACAGACTCGAGCTTAGGAAAAGCCGTTCTACATATTTGTCACATTGGAGGAGGAGAACCCAGTTAGTCTGTTGCAGCCAAAACTCAGGAGGTCTGGCAGTACCTTTTGGCACTTACACATTTTACTATAAGATGTAAGCTCATCTCATGTGTTTTAATAAAATGTGTTTGCCTACTTTTTTTTATTATAAAGTATTTTCCATTATAATTATCCACAAACATTTGGAAAGCAGGTTTCAACTTGAAGACAAAGTCAGGGATAAAAGGTATGCACAATTTAACCTCAATAACAATAGTTAGAAAAGGTAACACTAAAAACACTTTCTTTCTCACCCACACAAAGGCTCCAGAAAGGTTTGATAATATGTGATTCACCAGCCTTTACACTGGCACAAAGCATGTTGACTAAGTTACAGTCATTAAAGTGCTGAATCCCATTCAGGAAAAAAATGTAGAAAGTGGTACTGACCTTGCAACTTTAATATGGGCTAAATTAAGGAAAGTGATTGCTAGATTCCCCTTGTTTTTATTTCATTTCCTGCAGACGATCTCTGCCAACAGAAAAGCATAATAGGAAGTGGTGTTGGATTCTGCAAATGTAGGTGGGTTCTTGCGATGGAGGGTTTAGCCAATTTTTTAGGTTTCCTGAGTGATGGGTCATTGTTGGTTGGACTAGTTCTAAATTAGATTGTGATCTCTGTTGAGAAAGTGCTAAACCAACATCCAAACCAGGTCAAATTTCAGGTGATAAACATGAAGAAACAGTGCAGGCAACATTGCTCTTCCCTTGCTGCACCAGTTACGGATCTAGCTCACTTTGTTCAATTCATACAGAACATTCCTGATTCAAAACTTGATTGACTACCCAACCCAATCCAACCCAACGCATTCCATCTCAATTACTGTTTTTTTCTCTAAGCAATCATTATTATTATTATTATTATTATTATTATTATTCTCCTTCTTCTTCTTCCTCCTCCTCCTCCTCTTCCTCCTCCTCCTAGCAAATAAGTCCAGTGAAGGACTATTTTTCTCAAGGGACCGGAAAAAATAATGAAATGATGTACTGATGGCCATTAAAAACAGCAATCACCCTATAAGAAAAGTAGGTAGCTCAGGGAAAGAAAAATAATGATTAAAAAATGCTACATAAAAGATGTATTTAAAACACAAGACTGATAGACAAGACTGCTTTAACAAAATATTATTCAGGAAAGGCGGCGGGGGGGGGGGAGANNNAAGGCGGCGGGGGGGGGGGAGATTAAAGTGAAGAGGCCACACAGAAGGAAGCAAAAGGGAAACCAGTTAGCAGCACTTGAGTGACAGAAGTAGGAAAATGCTTCATTGAAAGTGGAGCAGAAAAATGTTCCTGGAGGGCATATTCACAGTTGACAGAAAGTGAATATAGGGAAAGCTAGCCAATTCTGCCTTCCAGAAATAGTTATTGGTCTCTGCTGGTGATGGAGCAATCTGGCTGTGCAAGAAGGAACACTGGAAAGGCATGCAACTCCCAACTAACCCCTGTCTCAGTAAAAAGGTCCCCATTTTCCTGTTTGAAGGAATCGCTGATCTAGCTCCTACTGCAGGAGAAAAGCAGGCAGAGCTGGTGGTGGAATTAAGGATGTCATCAGCCTAGAGTTATTACATTCCCACAAATGGTCTAAGTCCAACCCCCTTGAATTTGGTTGACCCTTTTCTGGCACCACTTTAGCACTGAATTTTAGTTAACTAGATTCTTCGGTATAGGCCAGAGCAATAAATCTTCTGAGCTGCAGCTTAATGTATGGTTGTGATTTTTGCACCCGATACCTGCCATATATGTGAAAGTTTCGTATTTGAATGAATCTCAGTTTTCACATTTTCCTGGCAGAAGCGTGGAGCTTAGCTGTCCTGAGGAATTGGCTTTGACTTCCATTTGAAGCCCTTTTGCTAGTGACTGGTTTTATTTTCACCATCATTCCTCTCCTGTACTCCAATACCAGATGTGGCTTTCAGAAGGAACAAATTACAGATGGAAATGGGGGAAGGGGATGAGAGAGAATGAGAGAGAAAGAAGGAAAGCAACAAAGAGTTTAGAAACCACAAAAGTTCTCAGGTTGCCTTTTTATTCTATAAAACTGAAAATGGAATGAAATAACCTAGCATTCTGGACATTTAAAAATCCACTGCTGATATAAGTTATGAAGGGGAGGTGGGGAAGCATGATTTGAAAAATGTAATTTTAATGTATGCATGGGGAATAGAATGCCTTGCCTCGGAACAAAATCTGAACCTCTCAAGAAAGATGCTTCAGAATCCTTATAGAAGAGGATATAGGTGGACAGACAGTTACATTTTGTTCCGTTTATAGGTTCAGCTTTATTATGGAACAGATTTTCCTGTCTGCATTATGTTAAACAGCCAGCGAAGGCTGCATATTTGAGTACTCCACCATGGGGCCAAGAAACCAAATAAAAGTCCCCTCTGTGCTTAAAAACCAGTGGCTTATTTCATTTTGGCTTGTGGAGTTTCTCATTCAGGGTTTATGGTTGGCATACAATGTGAATCTATTCCTTGTAACTTATTCAGCATATTATCACAGCTTAGCAAGATCAACCTGACTATCAACAAAAGCAGTCTGTTGGTTTCCCCGCATATGAAGAGATTTTCTTTCCCCCACTTTCCATTTAGGAAGCCATCAATCACTCCAGAGAATGCTCTTTGTAGTTGCGTATAGCAGCTCTGGCACCAAGGACAAACTGCTCTCTCAAAGTCATTGTGCTGAAATCTCCAAAGACTTGAAATATGTGGGTACACGGATGCACATTTCGCTTCTCTGTGTTATCACAGTCACATTTATCTGTGAAATGTGTATAAAAATAGTTGATTGCTCCTTAATTGAACAGCACTGTCAGTTAACTGTGAGATTATAAAAGGGTTATTCAATCAACCAGTCTGGATGCAAAGGACTGTTGGCCACTTTCAGTTTGTTTTGATTAAACTTTCCCAGTTCTCATTTAATTTACAGAAGTCTCTGCCATGGACTGGTGTCAGGAAAGCATGAAAAAAATCCCCAGCCCTCTTTGTTTCTGTTTTTAATTAGAGCAGTGCTATCATTCCAGAGTCTTCCTACTGGCCAGAATTCCAATCTATAGAAAATGTTTTCCCAGGGTAAAAACCACCTTTTGTTCAGATGATGGTTACATTTATTTTATTTATTGATATCCCACCTTTATTATTTTTAAAAATAACTCAAGGCAGCGAGCCTATCCAAAGACACATTCCTCCTCCTGTTTTCTTTACTACAACAACCTTGTGAGGTGGGTTGGGCTGAGAGAGTGACTCACCCAAATCACCCAGTTGCTTTCGTGCCTAAGGCAGCACTAGAACTCACAGTCTCCTGCATCAAAAGTTGTGGGTGTTCCATCACTGGAGGCTTTCAAAAAGAGACTGGGCAGTCATTTATCTGAAATGGTATAGAGTCTCCTGCTTGAGTAGGGGGGTGGACTGGAAGACCTCCAAGGTCCCTTCCAACTCTATTATTCTAGGTTGTATGCTTTTTAGCCTGTGCCATTCACCTTCATTTTATTTCAGAGACTCAAGATGTACCAATGAGGAAATCTGAGTTGACTGATGCTATCCACAACATAGTGAAATCCAAATGGAATTAAAACCAATCTAGAGAGGTGCCATCTACAAGCAACTGCTTGGCTGCCCTGGGAACAGTAAAAAAAAAAGAAAAAGTGATCTGGATCAGGCCCATGATGGGGGGCTTAAACTTTTTGCTTCCTTCCCTTTTCTATTGTTCTGATCCAGCATGACATTCCTGTTATTTTCATGGGGGAAAACTTGTTATTTTTAAAAAACCAAAAACACACAGCACAGTTATCCCAAAAGTGCTTTTTTCAAAAGGCAACTGGACTTCCTTGGTTTTTTTTTCTTTGAAAACATTTTGCTCCTCATCCAAGAAGCTTCTTCAGTTCTAACTGACTAATGGCAAAAGCTCTATCATTGTTTTTGTTGTTGTTGTTGTTTCTTTCTCATGCTCTTTTCCTAGTTCTGAGTTCTTTTTTATTTTCCCCTATTGTTCCTGCAAATCAAACTTTCTTCATTATTATCTCTGCATTCTTCTATCAGGTAGCTCAGGTTAAAGCTTAAATGAAGTTACCAAATGATCTTCAGAGTTATTCTCACACATAACTGTAGGAAGTTAGCACCCATCCCTCTCCTAGAAGAATGAAATAGTTTGAGGAATATTAAAAAGGCAAAATATATTTCCCTGGATGAGAAATGCTCTTGGAAAGCAGCCCCATCTTTCTTGATAGCTCTCAGCAGATATCAGCACTTAAGAGATAAAGAGATAGCTAGCTCTATTCATAAGCAAATGCTCTCACCCAAGATCCAACAAAGGTAGCATTAGGCCTCAGCCACAGTAGGAATTGCCCAAAGCCCCTTCATTGCATCATCTCAATTGCACCACCCCCAGCAGTTCAAACTTCAACCAAACTTAGCTCAAACAAACTCCTAGGATGGAACCATGGGAGTCTGACAAAAGCAAATAGAATACAAGTTCTTGCACAGGAACAGGAAGCTCAAGGGCAGAGCCCAAGAGAAGGTATTAAAAAAAAAATCACTCTCAACTCCATGTAGTCAGCTACCCAGAATCACACATGCTTGGTAGTTCTGTTTCATCAATAAATGGACCCTGTTTCCAATCAGCCTCCAGCCTCCATTTTGTCTCCAGCGCCTTTCTCCTGGCTTGGAACTGAACCAGGTGGATATTTCTTCCAACATAACATACTATAGTAATCTATTAAGGTTACTGAGGTTACATCTGTGTGTGTGTGTGTGTGTGTGTGTGTGAGAGAGAGAGAGAGAGAGAGAGAGAGAGAGAGAGNCATGTGTGTGTGTGTGTGTGTGTGTGTGTGTGAGAGAGAGAGAGAGAGAGAGAGAGAGAGAGAGAGATTATTCTTGCTTTGTCTAAGAATTACTTTTTTGGGGGAAAAATACTGTATAGATGGAGTGACCTGACACAGAAAACTCTTCTAGTTTCCCTAGGTAAAAGCATGCGCTTGTGATTTATGACAGATTAATTCAATTTAATGGCCTTGAGAATGCACATTTGAGTTAAACATTTAAAAACATATCAACAGCTCAATATACATTCTGACTAAATCAGGAAAAACAGCAGACTGCTTGAGGCTGAAACAAGCACTTTCCTGCAGAATTTGAAGCACGGCCACCAGAAGTTCAGCAGATTTAATTTTGCAGCTTCAGGAAAGAAGAGCAGCTTCTGCCTGAGCCTAGCAGGCATGCTGTTTGGAGAATGCCTTTTATTTTGTTATTCCACTTCCCATATCGCCTTCATGTTGTTACACAGTGACCACAATTAAAATCAGGACAGGAGCAGAACACACAGGAAGGATTTCTACTGAGATCCATTTAACACTTGGTCTCATTGGAAACTGAACCAATAACAGATAGGTTCTTCAAAAAATAGTGTTGAGGAAAATGCAATTTGCATTAAGCCTGCAGAATACCACAGAGTTATACATTTTTCTCATGTGCTGTAGTAGTTATGACGTAAACACTAAATCCATATGTTTGCAGTACAATCATTCAGCCACATGTTATCATGTAGGCCAATGTTTGGCAACTTTAAGATATGTGGAATTCAACTCCCAGAATTCCCCAGACAGCATGTATCAGCCTTCCCAGGTAGAGAAGGTAGACTAGAAAGGAAATATGATGAGCTAATTCTACTTTGTGACCACCCTAGACCAAACCAAGTCAAAAAATGCTATCTAGAAATCAAATTTCTAGAAGCCTGGCAACAAATTAGCCATCAATAGGCACCCTAGATATGAACAATGTCTACATATTATGCCAAAGAGACAATTGACCACTCTTGCCATCCACTTCATTCACAAACCCTAAATCTCCCCTGACCAATCAGTGAATCCACAAGTAATAACATAAGATCACTTAAGTCTTTCCACCTATATTGAGGCATAGGCAGAAACTGACTAAACACATCTCCTATTACAAAATTAGCAAATTCTAGCAACTCAATCGTAACTAAAAAAAATCACATCAAGATATGGAAATTCATTGCCAACACACTGCAAAAGGAACTAAGGTGATCGTACCTTCAGGGTGAGAAAACTGCATCTCCTCCTCACCGGACCCTGAGACAACTATACCGCAGACATGTTTGCACGCTTCCCCAACAAAAAACAGATTTCTCTAGAAAGATCACTGTTTCCATCCTTTTAACTTGTGTCCACTTTTGATTGCTGTGCTTATGCCTTGCTGTTGAAGAAACTCTGCCTCCAGCACTTGTTCTGTGCTCACTGGCATACAGATCAGATGCCAATTTTCTTCTATCTTAATAATTAGTTCCTGTTATTTTGTTTGATTTTTCTACTTTAAAAATTCTGATAAAGTTGTCATTATTTTTTTCAAAATACCATGAGACAATAAGATATTTAAATTACCGCTTTAAGATGCAGGCATCTCTAGAAAGATAACTAGGTACTGTCCTATTGTCATTACTGTGTGAAACCTGTTTTTAATTATCTCATCCATTTCCAAAACCAGCACCCATCTCCTGTACCATGAAAAAGCTTGATTTTGTTTTGCACATTTTTGTATTGTCACATGTTTTATGTACTATATCTATATACTTCTTTTAGGAGATGACTATTTCATTTAAGGATTCTGGACTATGATCATAATCTTAAATATCTTCAGCCATCTAAAATTATTCCTGGAGAGGGATTTTTTTTTCACGTAAGATAAGGGGAGTTAAAATTCACCAGATAGAGAAAGGCTGCCCAAGGCACAGCTTGTAGGGTTTTAAATTTTGGAGAAAACTTTTAAGTAGACTTTCTTAGCGCGGTGCTAGCTTTGAATAGTCTCTTTATTATCCTCTGCCACACATGGCTATGCAACTAAGCTGTAGTTTAGCCCTCTGGAGGGGTTCAGATTGGAGAAAGCAGTGCATGGTCTGTGTTGTTGCACATATGAACACTGGGAGCTGAATGTTTGAGCTTTGGCCTCTTAAGAGTAGCTTTTGGGTGTGTGTTGGGCGGATGCAAGGGTAATTCAGCTAGAGTCACTTCTGCAATGAAAGAAATGAGCCCCTTAGGATGGGCCTTAAATTACTTTTTATAAAAACAGACCGATATGAAAGACCTGGGAAAGACTTCTCCTGTCCCCCCTCTGCTGTACAACCTCTTAACCTCAGTGAAAATCTAAAGTCTGGCAAGAAAGGGGTGAACTATCATAAAAATTTAATTGGAAAAGCAAGAATCTCTCCCCCTCCTGCACACATGTGTGACCCTGTGTGTGTGGGGGGGGAGGAAGGCAGAGATTTGAAGGCTACATTAAAGATCAAAGAATTTCAGGAAAGCAAAGAGGAAAAAAAGAGAAAAAGTCATTGTTCATATTTCTTTGATACC
Organism: Laticauda laticaudata; assembly: GCA_004320025.1. Classification (NCBI taxonomy): domain Eukaryota; kingdom Metazoa; phylum Chordata; class Lepidosauria; order Squamata; family Elapidae; genus Laticauda; species Laticauda laticaudata. The sequence continues at coordinate 38,964 of BHFT01044221.1, forward strand.
TACTTTCAGTCATGAAGTAGCTTGAGGCTTATTGTAATGAGAGTAAATTTTAAGATTTGTCTGAAGGCATGAAAAAAGAATCCAGCTCCAAGAGAACTCCTTATGTGTACACTTACATGTATATTCAAAGACCACACTTGGAATACTGCATCCAGTTTTGGTTGCCACAATGTAAAAAAGATGTTGAGATTCTAGAAAGAGTACAGAGAAGAGCAACAAAGATGATTAGGGGACTGGAGAGTGAAGCATATAAAGAACAGTTGCTGGAACTGAGTATTTCTAGTTTAATGAAAAGAAGGACTAGGGGTGACATGATAGCAGTGTTCCAATATCTAAGACTTTGCCACAAAGAAGAGGAGGTCAACCCAGGGGTGGGATTCTACCAGTTCTGTCCACCTCTGTAGAACCGGTAGTTCTGAAAAGGAGCAGACAGAGAGCATATATAGAACCGATTCTATGTCTGTTGCTGTTTTGGCCCGCCCGCTCTCTCTCTCTCTCGCTTTATTTCTTTGTGTGCGGCACAGCTGTGGTTGAAAAAGCAGGAAAAAAGGGCTTTTCCAACTGCTGCGCGCTTGCACAAAGCACTGCTCAGCTGTCCGGGCAGCTCAGCAGGTCGTAAATTGACTCGCACACAAAGTGCGCATGCAAACACTACACAGAGCAACAGAACCGGTAGTTATATCGGTCGGATCCCATCCCTGGGTCAACCTATTATCCAAAGCTCCTGAAGGTGGGTCATGAAGCAATGGGTGGAAATTAAACAAGGAGAGAAGCAACCTAGGACTAAGGAGAAGTTTCCTAGCAGGACTAATCAGTGAAATAACTTGCATTCAGAAGTTGTAAGTGCTCCAATATTGGAGGTTTTTTTAAAAAAGAGATTCAACAATCATTTGTCTGAAATGGTATAGGGTTTCCTGCCTTAGCTGGCGGTTGGAGTAGAAGACCTCCAAGGTCCCTTCCAACTCTGTTATTTTGTTATATTCTGTTTATTTTCTCATCTTGGGGGCTTGGATCTATGGATAGGTTTGTCATGTTTGATACTCTTTTTTTGGAAGTCCTCATGCAAACATCTTTTCTCCCTAACTGATTCTCTGTATTGTTCCTTGACAACACTGGATCTAAACATCACAGTTGCTGATTCTGATCATCCTTCTGTTTCTTGAATTTATCTCACCTTTAGGATCCAGGATGCAATTCTGGCAAAGTGTGCACTGAATTATGGCTATTAAATTGGCACATGAAGGTTGCTTTTGTATGTGACTCACAAACTTTGTTGTAATGAACCCAGGATTTCTAGCAGTCAACAGATAATTAATTGTGCCAGGCTATAATTAATAGGCATTGTGAGACAACATAACAGAGGTGAAAATAAGTTAGTCCTTTGCTAGAACTCCCTTTGAATTCTTTGTTTCTTCGTGTATTTTTGGAAGTGGGGGGAAGTTGGTTATAAAATATATTTTGGTAAACTCTAAAAACACTTTCCCAATGAATTGGGGGTGTTATCTGTTATGACTTTCTTTAGGACAGCCTCATCTAACTATTATGCTTTGTAAGCAACTAAAAACAATCAATTTTGTAAGATCAGCCATGTTCAAAATATCTGAATTCATGGAAAAATAATCTGTAAGAATTAAGTAATTATGATCTGGAAGTAAAGTATTCCTCCTCTTCTTCCCCCTCCCCCTCCTCCCATGGTTACAGGGTCTAAATATTCTACCTGGGTTCACAGCATTTCTGAAGAACATCTGCTTCCAATCAGACAATCCACCAGCCTATTAAAACCAAAACCTTATGGGGAGGAAAATAAAATGCTTTATTAAACCTCAAAACTGCAGGACCTGAGACTTCAAATGGGAATTCCATTTATATTCATGAATCCCAAGCCAGCCAACCATAGTAATTTTACCTTTTTCCCTATAATTAAGTACATTACAAAGTATGCAAGTTATTATGTATCGTATGCAAACTGAAATACACTATACAATGAAAATAAAATTATATCTCAGTATAATAATCCAACAAACATATACGCATGAGGTAAGGTATAACTGCATCAATAAGCAGCAAGGTTATAACCAAAAGTACACATATAGATGGGCTGAAACCAGGCTTAATAGCAATAACTGTGAGAGAGATCTTGGAGTCTTAGACAACCAATTAAATATGCACCAATAGTGTACGGTAGCAGCTAAAAAAGCCAATGCAATCCTGAGTTGCGTGAACAGAGGGTTACAATCAAGATCAAGGGAGGTACTAATATCACTCTATAAAGCCTTAGTAAGTCCATACCTACAGCACTGCACCCAGTTTTGGTCACCACACTATAAAAAGGATGTTGAGACTCTGGAAAAAGTGCAGAGAAGAACAACCAAGATAATTAGGGGACTGGAAACTAAAACATATGAAGAACGGTTACAAGAACTGGGCATGGCTAGTCTAGTAAAGAGAAGGACCAGGGGAGACATGATAGCAGTCTTCCAATATCTGAGAGGCTGTCAAAGAGAAGGGGTCAAGCTATTTTCCAAGGCACCCAAAGGCCAGACAAGGAATAATGGATGGAAACTGATCAAGGAGAGATTCAACCTAGAAATAAGGAGGAAATTTCTGACAGTGATAACAATCAACCAATGGAACAGCTTGCCTTTGGAAGTTGTGGGAGCTTCATCACTGGAGGCTTTCAAGAAGAGATTGGATGTTCTGAGCATCCATGGCTGCTTGGGGAATTTTGGAAGTTGAAGTCCACAGTTCTTAAAGTTGCCAAGGTTGGAAACTCTGCTCTACTACAACACTTTGGTGATCCAGCCTGAAGACCAGAAAAGTAAACTTTATTTGATGGAATAGAATAGAATAGAATAGAATTTTTTATTGGCCAAGTGTGATTGGACACACAAAGAATTTGTCTTAGTGCAAATGCTCTCAGTGTACATTAAAGAAATGAGTCAAGAAAAGAGTCAAGAATCATAAGGTACAACATTTAATAATAGTCATAGGTTACAATAAGAAATCAAATCATGCTAGGGAACAGTCAATATAAATCATAAGGATATAAGTGACAAAGTTACAGTCATACAGTCACCAGTAGGAGGGGATGGGTGAGAAGGAGTGATGAGAAGATTAATAGTAATAGTAGTGTAGACTTTGTAAATAGTTGGACAGTGTTGAGGGAATTATTTAGCTGCACTTCGGTACTGGTGCACTCTGCCAGCCATACCGCCATATGAATCCAGACGTTCAGCAAGGGTCAAGTGGCATGTGCCCATCATCCCTTAGAGAAGCACGCCATAAACTGTAGAACAGGCATTCATAGCAAGAGAATCCAACTGCTACTACATTTCTCCCTCAAATCATTAAGGGAAAAAAGGATGGAATTATGTGTTAATTTTAAAAACTCGGTTGCCATTATACAACTGGCTGTGTCATTTAAATTTTTCTTCCTACTCGTTCTCCAGAGACACGCATAAGCTCACAAGCAATTTACTCAAGGTCCTGCGCGATTAGTAAATGGCATTGTATTTTTCCAAATCTCTGTTCCACACATCAACTGTATGGCAAGAGCGCACGGCAAGTTAATAAATGCATAACAGTGAGGCAAAGGACATGCAGCAACGAGGCAGTCTTCCTCTTAAACCTGACATGTTCCAGATGTGAGTCTGACCTTATCAGTTTCATAAATTTTCTCAGAGCACATCTGGATTAGCACCTGCCAACATAAGACTGCTCTGGAGGGAAAGGGGGAAAAATTCCACAAATCGAGTGTATTCCACAAGAGTTTTGCTGGTCCTCTCTTTCCTTGCAGAGGTTTTACAAACCTGAGGAATTTCAAATGGTGTACTGGAATCACAACAACTTGATCTGAAGACCATAACTAATCACACTCCCACATACTACAACAAGACTATATTTACACTTAAAATAAATTGCTATGCTGCCCATCTGATTTGATCTAACCCACTGGCCAAGCAAATTCCTTCAGTTCCTGTTGGCAGCCGCTTCTCTCTACATGATAGGCAGCCTTTCCCTGAAAGAAACAGATGACGTAATACAACCAGACCATGGAAGCACCTGCAGAACACATGAAGCCCTACGTGGACTTAGCAGAACATTGTATGCACTGAATCTTCGTGCTGTTAAGAACCGGAAAGGACTAATTAAGGCCTCACATGCACAAAAATTCACCTCTGCGTAACGAAAAACAACTAGATAGTTCTGTTCTCCCACACCTACATTTAACAATGATTCTGCATTCCTGCTATGTTAGATTAGAGGAAATTTACCCCTATGTTGCTAACCCTGATTTTTTTGCGAAAAAAAACAACAACTTTTAATTGTGCATAAATTTCCCACAGTGGCCATGCAGGGACCTGCATTGGTCTCATTCGAGACAACGACAAATCCGTATTACAGACGGGAGATTGTTACACACTTGCCTTGGGTGATAACCCAGATACAATCTGGAACTGAAATCAAACCATTCAAACAAACATATAGAAATGGTGGTGACCTCTAGCAGAAACCCTCCCATACTACCACCTCTTTACAATACTAGACAACACAGTATCAAACAGTAGGGAGACCTTTAAAATTTCTACGGTTCTATCACTATCACAAGAAAAATGACACCTAACATCAAAGAACGTCATCAAAAAGGCACAACAACAGAATTTCTCTTCTGCGCCAAACTGCCTAAGTAATCTTGCTGATCACAGTTCCTTATAAAGAATTATTGAGTCTGTCATCTGCACCTCTATATAACTGCTCTGATTTTGGTTCTGCAAACCCAACAGGACAGACACCAAACTTCAAGAGAGTATTAATTAGGAGATGACAGAAAAAAAACACATTACTACCAACGCTGACTTCCATCGAGGAACCCGTATACTGCCATGCAGTCAAAACATGAGGTACAGGCTTGTTGAAAATATTTTACAGACCTCTCACACTCTGCGACATACACACTGTTAGTAAGTGCGGGAAACAAAGAGACGAGCGACCAGCGCATACTTCAGCTCTTCATTAAAAGGTATAGATCCTGTACTGGACCGCGAGCCCGGCAGCCCCTTCTTATAGAGCTTGCCGGCGGCTCGCAATCCGAATGACAGCTCTCATGAATCTCCCGCGATCGGCTGCGGCCCAATCACGGTATTCTACTAACAATCACTGTCGTTCTTCACTTCAATTCACAAGTGCGTGTCCATATTAAACCAATCAGTTGAGGGTATTTCCAAGAATGCCTAATATGGAACACCCCTCCCCCTTGGTTTGGGTCCATCCTTACGTGACGTAGTCCCCTATCGATAGCGGGGTTTTAACCTACCTACTTGACCTGCTGCAGCCTCAAGTTGTGCGTGGTCTTCAGGCCAGTTCAGATGGGATCTTTGTCCGCTCCTGCTTTTCTTCGTATGGAACCGTCTTTGGAAGGGGAGGTTCATGCTTTGCTGCAACTCCCACCCGGTTCTACTGGGGTGTTGGTTGCAGGTTGTCAGCTTCTCTGTTCCCGGCCAGTCTTTCCGCGCTGGTTGAAACTGGCGTGGCTCGTTTTTCCAGACGAGGTTCCGTGTGCGGGCCATCTTCTGCTGGTTCCCTCTTTGCTGCCTTCGATTTTGCTGGGTAAGTGTTGTCTGGTTTCTTTATTTATTTATTTGGTGTTGGTCCCGGTGGTTGCTCAGTTTGTGTCGGGTTAGGGTTTCGTTTGCCGCTTGTGCTGTCGGGAGGATTTTTTCTCCTTCCTTTTGCTATTGTTTGGAGGTTTCTCCCCCCCCCTCTAGTTTTTATTTTAAGTTTTTTTGGTTTTTTGTGCGTTGCTTATGTATTGTGGAGGTTGTTCTTGATCCTTGTGTCGAATATGTTGTTCTCCAATTTCCTTCCGCTCCTCCATTTACCAGCCGTACATGACGGGACCTGTCACTCTGGGTTATTCTTGGGCAGGTTACCCAGAGGTGGTCCCCTGAAAATTTTTTTAGCATTAAACTGCTGTCTCCCGATGAAATGTTGGCGGGCGATACTCATCAAACGACGTTCTGCTAGACGAGGTATGGTGGTTTTTCGGAATTATATAGTTGGGTGCAGTCTGTCTAAGGCGTGGGTCGGATGTTTTTCTCCCATAAGGAGCTCTGCTGGCTTTTGTTGGTTTTTGAGCTGGGTTTATATTGCTTGTATTCGTTAGTATTTATTTATTATTTTTGGTGCATGCCTCCTCCATTTTTCTTAGGGCCGTCTCGTTCGGTGCTAATCTGCCATTCGTTCCACCTTGCCCGTCTTGCCGCTGGATGAGCAGCGTGTCAATGCATGCCTGTATGCCGCCGTTCAGCTGAGAATTGTATCGGAACCGCAACGCATGAATTGTGGCCCGTTGTCAGAGGACTAGCAAGTCTAGGTCAGTCCATGGAGTGACGCAAAAAAGCTTATTTTAGTTTTTTGTATGACTGCTTCTGTCGTGGTAGATTGCATAATTCTACCTCCAACCAGTTTGCGGAGTAAGCATCAAACACTGTGATTAAAAAAGGTGTGTCCTTTTGTGCGGTCCCTCAAAGTCTATCGTGGACCCTTGACCATGCGGCGCCCCTGGGTGTTTCCCACTCGATGTTGGTGCGTACGAAGAGGTTGGCCCGCGATCTTTGATAATTTATCATGTTGCCACCCATGTCTCTCGATGGTTGATCCATCGCTGGCCACCCAACGTAGCTTCTGGCTAGGATTCATTCTTTACGATGCCTGGGCGTCCCTCGTGCAGCATGTGCAATATTTCTCCTTCTGTCTAATATTTTGGAACCCCCCACTTCTGTCGCCCCATTAAAATACATCCCTTTTGGGAAAATAGTTTCATCTGACGGTTCTGAAAGTTTAAACATGGTCTCTGCTCTCGTCGTTTTACCGACCACCCTTTTTCTACCCAGCTCAAACCCGTACCAGTTTCCCACTCTTTGATTGTCTCTCTATAGCAATGTCTGAGAATTCAGGTCAGTGGCAGGTTGCGGCATTGTCTCTATTTGCAGGGTTGAATCGTGGTTGTGGTGCTGGGTCTCCTACTGGATCCGGGCAGAGGGGGAAACAGCTTAATGCATTCACATTGCGAGTGCTTTTTGCCGGGGCGAGTGTAATTAGCTGTAGTTGTAGGCGGCAAGTAAACTGGGACCACCTCGTCATTCTGGCGTGACAGATGTTAGGCGGTTGGTCTTCTTCCCTGCCAGGATCCCCAGGAGTGGTTTTGTGGATACGTGATAAGGTGAAGTTCCTACCGTATCAGGGTATTCTGTGAAACCGCTTCACGCCTGGTGACCACTGCTACTGCCTCCTTGTCGAGCTGGCTCCTTAGTTTCCTTTCTGTCTTTGATAATGTCTTAGCAGAAGCTATGCAATTGGGCTTACTCTCCCATCCGGCAGAGTATGGCCTCAGTATGCTCCGATGCCGAATGCGTGAGGCTCGCATGGTCACCATTACGTTGTAGGTTTCGTTGTATTGGCATGAGGACTGATTCCATGCTGAGGAGATCTTTTATTTTCTGGAATGCTCTCTTCCCGCTTGCCCCAGGAAACAGCGTGGCTGTTTTGTCGAGTAACCTATGCAGAGGTTCGGCCGTCCGTTGCCTTTTGTGGCAAAAAAACATTGTAAAAAGTTAATTAGTCCTTAAGGAAAGGCCTGTAACTCTGCTTATTTTTGGGTTCTTTGGCGGCTTCCGTTGCATCACTTTAATCTTTTTATCTGTGGGCAGTGAAATTTACCATCTTTATCAACTAGGGTATCCCAGGAACTCTACTTTTTCAGTGCATACATTTAGTTCCTGTGTCTTTTAAACTTCTGGCCAGGAATTCCCTGTAGGCGACTCCCCAATTGGTCTCTTTGTTTTTGGCTGTACCAAGACATCACTTGAAATATTCGCCACTACTCCTTTTATGCCTTTGTAGTAAATTGTTCCATTAAGCTCTGGAACATCCCTGGTGCCACGCTGACTCCAAATTGGAGTTCTTTGCACAAGAAAGCCCCCTGTAGCGGTCACGTAGATTGTTGTACTTTCTGCAGTTCTCGGCCGTCGACTTGCAGCTGCTAGTATGCCTGCACCCAGGGTCGGAGCTTCGCGAAAGACTTTTCCTCCCCTAGTGAGTGTAGAGAGTGCTGTACCAACTGGAACTGGGTATGCACTCTGTTGCAGCACGTTATTTAGGGTGGCTCTTGTATCACCCAAATTCTCACTGACCCCATTCTGGTTTTATCGGGCTGGACTATCTGGGCGTCTCCCCACGTGTTGCATCTTCTATGTGGCCTCCAGGACCCCTTGTGCGATGACTTGTCTAGTTGCCTCATCGCATTTTGGCTTGAGCGGCGAATGGGAACTCGCCTCGGTTTAGATGGATTGTCGGGCAATATATTGGCTGTCACATTAAATGATATTGGGGACCCGCGGTACTGCCTAATTGTCCGTCGAAAACCTCTTGGAAAGTCCTTCATGGTCCTCCTCCCAGTCTGCTTCCTCGAACGTGCGTTGATGCCCGTTCACCTCGATCTCCTAATGGCTGCGAACCATTCCAGTCCCAGCAGGTTTGGGCCGTCTCTGTCATGATGGTTAGTGGAAGTACTTTCCCATGATTTTTTGAAAGTAACGTGGGAAATGTCAAATTCCTATCACGGGGATCTGCGTTCCCCTGGTAGTCTTTGATGCGTTAGTTTTTGACTTCGCCAGCTTCCTCGGTTTTTTGTAAGCTAGGGCACTAAACCGTTTGATTGTGTTCCATGATACCATGAGAGAGCGTAGGGATCCGGAATCCCATTCCATGTTGCACGGGCCTGCCTTCGATTGCTGATTGCATGTGCACCTTTCTGGCTGTCTTTGAGTTGCCCCGATGGTGACTATTTGGTGTGCTCTCTTCTCTCTGTCGGGCTTTCGCTGAGTCCGCTTGCTTCTACCTCTGGACTCCAACGGTTCTCTGTATGTTTGTCCCGGTTCCTGGGGGGCCGTATTGTCACGTTGCCTCAGGCTGTAATTTTGGTTTGTCTGCGGCACAGACCTTCCGGTCGATGTCTGCACCCCGATATTCACACCAGTCATCACTGGGCCAAATGGTGTTCTAAGAACGGCCACCTCTGAACGGGGTGCGTCACCGCCTCATGGCGACATACTGAAAACCTGACTTATGACCTCTTCGCTCCTGTCCAGTCTGCTCTGCTTTGCAAATCTGTGATCTCCTCCTCCCTCGTCTTCGGTATTTTGGGGAGAAATTGACGTCCTCGTGTGTGCTGTTGCTGGCTTTGTTGACCAACCTTTGGCGTCTTTTCTCTGGTGATGAGTTGGCTTCCGAAGTTATTTGCCAGGTCCCTTGCGTTCATTTGTCGCATCTTCGGCCACTGACTTCTTGTCGTGGCCTCGGCCTGACGTGGCTCCAGTGATGGCCCAGTGACCTAATGTCTGCCTGAGCCATTAACCTGCTCTGGGTATGGGATCTCTTAAACCCGAGAACCACACTGTCTCTCATCAGTCCCCTCATCCATGTTGGAGAAACCACACGCACCTCGATTTTGTCTTAGGGCTGCCATTGAAGTCCACATGGATGCTCTCTCCATACCTTCTGATCCCATTGCTGTTAGAACTCATGTCTCCGATTTGGTTGGGAACAGCCAGGGCCGTAGGTTGGTTTTGGGAGTACCAGTCTAGTTCTGGCAGGCCATCTCTTTTACATCTTCGGGCTTGGCCAACGCTTTGGTCCATCTGAACAACTGCGGGCCGCAGTGGCTTCAGGAACACAGCTCTCTTCCTGTGGTCGTTTGCATTTTCAAGTTGTGCTCTCGGGAACATGAGGAATCGACTCGATGTAATGTATTCCCAGTCCTCAGGTGCCTGATCGAAGGGTGCGGGTGGCGAGTTGCTGCCGGCCATTCATCGTTGTTCAGCTCGCGTTTCCACGTGTAGAAGCGGTCGGGAAAAAAGGACTCGAGATCCAGTGTAGCTTCAGTCCCTTTATTAAACAGGTATAGACTCTGTGCTGGATCTGTGAGCACGGCCAGCCCTTCTTATAGAGCTGCCGAGCGGCATCGACATCCAATGACTACTTCTGAATCTTCCACTACGATTCCAGTGTGGCCAATTCGCGCGTATTGCATTCTTACTAACCAATCACTGTCATTCTGATTGTCCAATCACAGTGCGGTCCATATTAACCAATCAGGTGAGGTATTCAAGAATGCTTAATATGGGAATACCAAGAATAATAATATGTTTCAAATTCCTTCCGCTCAAAAGGACACTACACGACGCACTGCACACCGACACAACTGGACACAGCAAACAGTTTTTTTTCCCGAACGCCATCACTCTGCTAAACAT
>BHFT01044222.1:0-98807 GCA_004320025.1 Laticauda laticaudata
CTCCTGCACAATCTTATCCAGTCAGGTTCTTCTTTGAGGTGGCCATTTCTGACCACCACTGCAACCGCCTTTGGGAGTTTAGAGCAGCCAAGGAGGAGAGATGCGACTCCCCTCCACTCGGCTAGCAATCTCCCCCCTCTTCACCACCTCTACAGGGGGCCTCAGCCCCGAATCCGATGGATCGGGGTGCTCCAGCAACGAGCACAGATCAAAACCACGCACGATCATGGATTTCAGTCTGTCGCTGAAGAGACCCCAAAAATAGGCTGATTAGTTGATGGTGTCCATGTTTGTTTTATATTCTGAGCCTTCAGAGTATTTTAGGATGCAATTTTTCATCAGATAGAGACAATTTATCTTTGGCTGGGTGAAATGTTCTGTGTTTTTAAAAAAATAACTTTCTTTGAAGGCTGAGGGCCACATGGTTTGATGGCAGAGTTGTCAACAGAATTTTTGCTAACTTGAATAAAAGGCCATTTGCATAGTGCAGTTGGCAGCTGCCAGCACTAGTGCATTGCTTTCATTGTCTGTTCTCCAGTTTGCCTATCTACTCTTGTAATCCCTTCCTCTCGAATCTCTCTGCTTTGCAGCATCTAAAATTCCAACTGTAATTGTGCATGTGCCAAATTTGTTCACTAAATTTTGGGTTGAATTAAATCCTATGGTATCAAGTCATCATGACCTAGCTGTACAACCTTTGGTCAATTGCTATCTCTTAGTTCTGAATGGGTGCTCAGGAAGATGGGTCCCTGAGACAGAACTGAGCCTTCACTGAACCTATGTCATTGCCCATTGTTCTCACTTCCTGAGGTAGTTGTGATTAATTTTGATGTTGATGTAGGAGTCTTCTGGATTTCAGAATTTCATAAATCTGGAGAACATAAAATAGCTCAGAGTTTGTGGCAAATATAAAGTTCCACTCAGTACCTAGCAATCAACATCCTGTTGCATCACCTTCTTTCATAAGATGTTTCCTCAGCCATGTTTTCATCCTATCTTCTACTGTTACATTAGTTCCGCTTTATTTCTTTTTAAAACAATTCTCAAAGGAAATATGCCAGACAGGCAAATGTACAGTTCAGAGGAATTATTTTCCTTTCAGCTCCCACAAATGAGTTGCTCCTTGTCTTCATTCACTCCTGAAATTCCAAACCAGAAGATAAAAGTCATTCAGGAATTTCTGGATGCTGATCTCATTAGGTAACTCCTTGCTGGGAAACCCCTAATTCAGTAGCCTGCCTTTGTAAGTAGGAGAGCGTTTTGTCAATAGGAGTCTTTCTTTTTTGTTTTATATACAATATGGATCCATCTGCCTTTGAAGATGCTGCTTTTCAAGGATCCTTAATAAATAGTCTCTCTGTCCACCTGACAGCTATATAAGGAAAGTAGAGAATATAAAGCCCATGTCACACTGCACCAACGGATGGAAAGAGGATGTAAAACAGAGAGAAACACTTGCGATCTGTTGGTTAATGCGATTCATCCGTTCTGTACTCACTGCCTCCATTTTTCATCCTTTCTATCCATCCAGCCATCCGTCAAACTGAGGTTCCATCCACTCAAAAAGTTTTTGAGCTGCTCAAAACTTTTTGAGGCGGAAAATGTATCCAACGCGTCCATTCTGCATCCGCAACACATATGGGGAAACATCCATTCTACATCCGTTGTCATCCGTTACGCGTCCGCTATATCCGCTAGGCATCCGCTGCGCAATCCGCGCAACTCATCCGCTCCAGCGGAAAGCGGACACAGGGAGGAAGCGAAACGACCGCGGAACGGACGTGCAGCGTTAGTAGCACGGACGGAGAAAGGATGAAAGTGGATGCAGCTCGCAAAGAAAGCATTTAAAATGGAAAAACATTCGCAGAGGGGACCTATCTCGGATATTAAGATGTCTAGAGGATGCCTAGAGGATGCAAAAGGACAACATAGTGGAAAACCTATATTGCCGATTAAAAAGGGGAGGAACTCACCTGGATCTCACTTTCAGTCCAGCACCCTGCTGTGCAGACCTCTGCAGCCTTCATCTGGCTCTTGCTCTTCCACAGCATCCATTGATGTCACCATGGGATCATAACACACTCCTTTTGGTAAGCCACCATCGTTCTGCAACAGTGCGAAGCCATCTACAGGCTTTTCAACTGTTCTATGGGAAGAAAAGGAGGTTGTCCAAAGAAGTGTCCTGGGGTCGAAGATGGGATCAGGAGAAGAGCAGAGTACGAACTGTACAACAAGCTGATTGGCGGAGCTGAGGAACAAAGACCCTCGTGCATTCCAGAACTTCATGAGGATGCCTCCAGCCATGTTTGACGAAGTTGTGGAGTGGCTGAGACCCCAGGTTGACCAAGCAGAGCACCAACTTCCGGCCCAGCCTGGAACCTGGGCTCAAGGTGGCACTCATTCTGCGCCACCTGGCCTCAGGGACCACCTTACAGGAGCATGCAGTACGGCTGGAGGGTGCCAACACAACACCATCAGCATTGTGGTCAGAGAGTGGTGCAGCCATCATCGAAGATACCCTGGAGGAGCTCCTCCAGTGCCTCTCCACTGAAAAAGACTGGAAGAAAGTTGCAGAGCAGTGGTATCAGAAAGTGGAAATTCCCCCACACCTTTGAGCCATAGATGGCAAGCACATGGCCTGCAAAGCTCCAGCCAAGTCGCGGGTCCACTATTTCAACTACAAGGGCTTCTTCAGCATCATCCTCTTCGCCATGGTCGATTGCTGGACTACAAGTTCATGTACATCGATGCTTCAGGCAATGGCTCATTCTTCAGATGCCCAGGATTACAAACGCCAGTCACCCTCAAGGAGGTGCTGGAATGCAACCTATCATGGGCTTCCCAGATCCAGACCCCCTGCCCAACGCCACGCAAGATGTGCGCCTACTTCATTGTGGGGGATGACGCCTTCTCCCTCACAACCTACCTCATGAAAGCCCTACACCTCCAGACGCCTCACCCGTGAAGAAGAGGATCTTCAACTACAGGCTGTCCAGGGCAAAGCGTGTTTGTGGAAAAGCATTTGGCATCCTGGCCAACAGGTTCCAGGTACTTCTGCAACCACATGCAACACCTCGCCCAGAGACCGTGAGGAGGATCGTGGAAGCTTGCTGCATCCTGCACAATTCTCATGCGCACCCGCTATCCAGTGTTGCAGAACAGGCTCGTGGGACCTCCAACAAGGCAATGGGGGACATGGAGCCTGGGGAATGGAGGCCAGGGCGAAACCTGAAAGACACTGAGGATGTGCAAGGCCCCAACAGAGCTTCACGTGAAGGAAGAAAGCAGCACAACCTCCGGAGACACTGGTGCAACTTCCAGCTGAGCAGTGGAGTGGCAAGACAGGATGATAGATGCTTAATGGATGCTTCCTTCACCCTGTCTCATCACACGGATGAGATTGGGCCATGTAATGTTGAGTGGCCCTACAATGAACAGGGCATTTAATAAAGAGTTGTTGTTTATGTTGACATATGTGGCATGAATGATTACATTATTATTGATAATAAAGGGCCATAGGTGTGGGCACCTGGGAGGGGACCATACAGTCCCACCTATGCTTGCACTGGAGGTTTATCTATTCCCACGGCTATTACCCATCCCAACAGGTATCCCTGCTCATCCCACTGCTATCCTTACCATCCCACAAGCATGCAAAGGCTTAAACCATTTCTAAAGTTTCCACCAGACTTTATTGACAAAAATAAATGAAGCAAGTGTGTTAAAGCAAAGATAAACTTTATTTAATAACAAGCTGTAAAAGAAAAAATGACCAAGTCAAGTGGCCAAAGCAAAAAATAAGTCAACAGGTAGCCACCCAGTCTCTGGCACTTTTCTTGGTCACTCGGAGGCGTTGCCGCAGTCTCAGGGTGAAGGGTCCAGGTGCAGTGGAGGTGCTGCTGCTGGCAGTGCTGGTCTGAAGCGCCACTGGGGTGCCTGGCCCTGAGAGGACAACAGGGACGGTGTGTTGAGGAAGCTCTCAGAGAGCTGGCTCAGCCCCGTGATGTTGAGAGCTCCTTCCTCCATGACATGGGGTGTCAGCCCCAATACCGATGACAGATGTACTGAGGCCGGGCTTGGCTGTGGGGTGGAGGAAGGAGGAGTGTAGTGGGGCTGTCTGGTCTGCAGCTGGGTAAGACTGGTGTGGTGGCATCGGTGCTGTGGGTGGCATCGGTGCCGTGGTGGCATCGGTGGCATCAGCGGCACCGGTGGCGTCCAATGTACCTGTGCCTGGACTGGGAAGGGCTGCCTGTGCTGCTGGACCTCCTGGTAGCTGTAGCCTTGGTAGGTGAGGGGCTGTTGAAAGCCTTGGAAGGGCTGTGACATCACCTGGGGTGGAGGAGCAGGCCTGGACTGGGTTGGAGCAGGTTCATCTTGGTCTGGAGGGTTGTGAAGCAGATCAGTGATCCTGTCCTTCACCACCTGGTTACTGGGGTTCCACCATGTTCATGAGGGTCTGGTTGACATAGGTGAGGAAGGGCTTGCACGGTTGGAGGATGGGGCGTCAGTATGTACAGCTGAGAGAGGAGATCTACACTGCTCTGATAGGTCTCTTATCTCCAGCAGGACAGTGTGGCTCTGCCCCTCCGGTTTGCCTCTCTGCCTTTCTGTGGAGGTGGAGCCTGGGGTGGATGCAGGTTGGGCTGTGGTGGAAGTTGCCGTCTCCTTTCTCCCCACTGCGTCAGGGGTCCTCCATGTGCTCCGCCATGGGTGAGTACAGCTGTCAGGGGGTCTCCGTCGTGGCACACTCCACAGATACCTTGCCTGGACACAGGAGCTGACTCTTTGCCAGAAGAGGACTTGGCTCTCAGGCAGGCTGCCTGAGAGAGAGGGTTGTGAGAGGGGCTGCTCCTTGGTGTGGCGGATCTCACCCTCCAAGAAGCTGCACTTGGCCATCACGTAGGTCCTCTCTGTCCGTCAGCTTGACCGCGGGCCTGGCCAGATTTCTTGAGGTGCAGCTTCCCGTACCAGGTGTGCATGTGCTTCCACCATCCGAGGAGGACCTCACGAAGTGTAGCCCAGCTCTCACCTTCTCTCTCCAAGCAGCCTGCTTCCTTTTGGTGTTGCGATAGAGCCTGTGTCCCTTCCGCCATAGATACTCATTTCCCTCAGCCACTCCAGCACCTCCTCCTCATGTCCTCTTCTATGTTGTATTTCCTCCTCTCTCCCATTCACGCGTCTGCCTCTTCCTCCCTTTGGCAGGGCCATATGGGCCCTCATCAGAGGGGCTTCGAGGTTGTAGGGGCTGCTCCTCCACCACCACCGCAGCAGCAGCAGCAGCAACAACAGTAGCAGGCAAAAGCAGGACCAGCAGGACCAGCACCAGCACCAGCAGCACCAGGATCACAGCAGCAGAGAGTAAGCACCAGCAGCACCAAGAAGGACCAGGAGCACCAGCAGGACCAGGAGCACCAGCAGGACCAAGCAAGACCAGGAGCAGCGCCAGCAGAGTAAGCACCAGCAGAAGCACGCAGCACCAGGAGCAGCATCAGCAGAGTAAGCACCACCAGAAGCACCACCACCAGAAGCAGCATCAGCAGAAGCACCAGCACCAGAAGCAGCATCAGCAGAGTAAGCACCAGCAGAAGCACCACCACCAGAAGCAGCATCAGCAGAAGCACCATCTCCAGAAGCAGTATCAGCAGAAGCCCCAGCACAGAAGATGAGCCCGGGCAGCAGAAGCCCCAGCAGAAGCAGAGTCAGGGCCAGGGGTGGGAGGGTGGCCCTGTCCCTCTTGCCAGGGCTGGCAGCAGATGGCAGAGGCTTCCGTTTCTTCCCCATGGTTGTTGGGTTGCTGGCTGGCTTGGCTGCTGGCTAGCTGGAGAGCTGTGTCTGGAAGCAGGTCTTTCCTCAGAATGGTGACCTGCTTGGGAGCTGCTTCCCTTTATATCCGCGGGCTGACGCAATGCATCCTCCCCGCATGCGCAGTGAACGCTAGGCATCCGCTAGGCTTCCGCGCTCTGCATCGCGCTTCATCCGCTCGGCATCCCACTGTGCATCCGCTTCATCCGCTCGGCGTCCGCTCTGCATCTGCTCTTTCCATTCCGCGTTCCGCTTTTGCTGCGCTCCCCCGGAAGCCTTGCAGATGTGTCATCCGCTCCCATCGCACTTCCATCTGCTAGGCTTTCCCATCGCCCTATGTCCTCCCCCATCCGTTCCTTTCCGTGTTGTCCGCTCTGGTTATGCAAATTTTTTGCCCCTTTTTGAGCAGGCGGATAGGATGGAACATTTTTCTCGTCCGCTGTGTCCTTTTTACAAACATTTTGCATCCATCGGCCAGTGTGACAGGGTCTTAATGGCATAAATGAGGATATTTTTTCTGAAAGACAGACCAAGAGCTTCTGGGACAAATGGAGTTTTTGTACAGCTAGCTACAGATGACTTCAATTCCAAATGGGAGTTGCAATAACTATGGTGTTTTAATAACTTTGGTGTTTTATTAAAAATTACTACAACAATAAAAAAATAATGCAAACTAAACTTTCTTTGTCCCTTCTCACAAAATTCTTCAGCTTTAACAAGCCTTTTTTTAAATCCAGTATATCCAGGTCATTTTCTTATTATCCAAATCATTTTCTTAGTATGCTATTTATATATCTGTTTCAATTATTAAGACACCAGCCAGTTTCTTTTATATATCCAGTAACATATTTTTCAATGTCATTCTTGTAGTCTGTAATTTTTAAATCCACTTTCAGACCAGTTTCAATTTTGTCTGATAAAACCTATTACTCCAGAACACTTTTTTTAAACACAATCTATCTATAGAAACACACTCTTAAAATTAAATTCTGGGTCTATTGCTCAAAAATATTCTTCAGTATACTGAACATTAAAATACTTTGCTTAATTCTATATTACAGTAATCAAATTTAAATGCTGTTCCATCAATGCGTTCATTGTAATCTTTAGTTCCTTCTAGTTCCCTGTGGTGTCCAACTTTCAAAGTTCCATCCCATCATTTTTGTTTTGTTAGAATGCAAAACAAAAATATTTTCCCACAAGCATACTATACATTTCAAAATCTTATTTCAAATTTATCTGAAATCTTTGTTATGCTACCAACCATCATAAATGCATGATGATTGCCAAGCACCCAATCATGATCATGTGAATGCAGAAAGGTTGTGACAGTTGTAAGTTGAGGACTAATCAAAAGTCCCTTTTTTCAGTACTGTTGAAACTTCAGTCATTAAACAAAGTCATAAGTTGAGGCCTAACTAGGTATTCAAAATAAATAAATAAATTTGTGTTTAAAACTTCTTTTGCTCAGGATTAGAGTACCCAGTAAAAATGTTCAATCCAAAGATTTCTAACAGCTGAAAAACAGCTAACAACCAATTTCTGAAAATGATTAGAAAAAGCAACATTTGAATGCAGTATCCTTAAAAATGCCGACCACAGATTAAGCAAGCTACCGTAGCTATTCCGACTTTTTCCGAGCCTCTAAACTCTGCAGGCTATCTCATAAGGAGCAACTGAATGGAGCATTTGTGTGCAACCTCAGATCCTATCCTTATCCAGAGAGAAACTGCAAAAACCCAGTCCACTCATCATTCTGCTATGGTTGTCAGTTTACTATTTCTTCCCTGGAAGTCCTCTTTA
Source organism: Laticauda laticaudata (assembly GCA_004320025.1). Lineage (NCBI taxonomy): Eukaryota > Metazoa > Chordata > Lepidosauria > Squamata > Elapidae > Laticauda > Laticauda laticaudata. Next base: position 7,606 of record BHFT01044222.1, read on the forward strand.
ATAACAAGGAATACTTTTGAAAATGTATTTTTTTTTTGTTCATATTATTAAGGGTGAGGGGAACTACCTTACCTTTCCATTTTTTTAAAAAAAATTATTTAACATAAGCCACGATGCAAAGCTCGATTTTTCGCTCTCTATACCTTGGATCAGTGGTGGGATTCCATTTTTTTTTACTACCGGTTCTGTGGGCATGGCTTGATGGGCATGGCAGGGGAAGGATACTGTAAAATCTCCAGTATTTGCCAGTTCTCCGAAGTACTCAAAATTTCTGCTACCAGTTCTCTAGAACTGGTCACAACCTGCTGAATACCACCTCTGCCTTGGATCCATGATAGTTAATAGGCATTAGAAAAATAATGTTCAGCATTTTTTTAAGAGGAAAGGGCATGAACTTGGACGTATCTGATACTGATGTACAATAAATAGCAAAAAAGAATTTTGTGCACTGTCTCCCCAAAACAAGATTTTCAACCACTGATGTCTCTTATGGATGTTATACACAAAGCCATATCTTTCCTTGAACCTATTAACTTTTCTTTTTAAAAAGTATTAGTAATCAAACATTTAAGATATTTGCATACTATTTGCCACTATCGCATGAAAAAAAGTGATTTATGACTAAAACTCATACTTATGACCGTTTTAGCAACCTCATAGTCACGTGTTCAAAATTTGGGTGCTTGACAACTGGCAAGTTTTTATGATGGGATCATGTGATCACCATGTGCGATCTTCCCAGCCAACAATCAAAGTCAATGGGGGAAGCTAGGTTTGTTTAATGACCATGTGATTAACTTAACACAGGAGCGTCAAACTCGCATCATCACATCGTCACATGATGGATCATGGCTTTTTTCCCCTTTGCTAAACCAGGTGTGGGCGTGGCTAAAGTGTGATACATCTGGCCGGGGAGGGGGAAGAGAGTGAGTTTGACAGCCTTAACTTAACAGCTGCAGTGATTTGCTTAACAATTGTGGCCAAAAAAATAAAAAAGCAAAATTGGGCACAAAATTTAACAACTTACTTAGCAAAGGAAATTCTGGTCCCAATTTGGTTATAAGTTGAGGACTACCTGTAGCTTGAATTGTTTCTAAATCTGTTTTTTACAGATTGATTGTGAGTCTGTATAATAGCTTGCTGTTTCCCACTATTTCATGTAAGAACAGTGATATATTTGCCTCGAAATTAACCATTTCCATGGCAACTCTGCAATCTCTAGTGTGAAAATATTTTATTACTGCCAAAATCTTAACTAGAGAATCAGATTAATGTACTGATTAAAGGCAGTGGTCTTGAAACTAGGAGATCATGGTTCTAGTCTTGCTTTAGGCGCAAAAGCCAGCTGGGTGACATAGGGCAAATCACTTCTCATCAGCCCCAGGAAGATGACAAATTGCTTCTGAAAAAAATTATTAAGAAAACTGCCTGGGACTTGTACGGCCAGTTGCCAGGAGGGAAGACTGCCTTGAAGGCACAAATAATAATGATAAAAATCTAAACAGATTACAAGCCTATTTAGATTTTAATGAGGTACTTTCAAATAACGAATGCATCTATTTGAGCTTTCACACTGATAAAATCATAAAATTGCGATGAACTTGTTTAGCTGTGTGACATTAGTCATCCATCATATACTCTCATAGGAATGATATATGCTACTTCAGTAACTCAGTGCTTTTAAAGAAATTTCTTAAAAACAAGAGGATTTGAACTGCTGAATGTAGTTGTAAATGATTAATACTGCTTGCTTTCTTTTTGTTTTCCTTGCTATTTAATTGTCTATGGAGATTCTCCATCATCTAGTTCATGGTTGTCCCAAAGGTGCTTTTTCCAAAAGACAATTGGATAAGAAAGTCCAGTTGCCTTTGGAATTTATTATTTTTTATTTTTTATTATATGCTGCTGAGACACTTAAAATCAGAACAAAAAATCAGATACAAGCTTTCTTGAGCTGCAGCTTCATCAGATAAAAGCCTTGAAAATTGGTTAATTTAACATGGAAATCAAGTTAAATAATTAATAATACTATGTTTACCTTACATTTTTTCCCCTCTCTAAATAATTACCTATTGGGGGATAAGGCCCTCATTTTACATTTGCTGATAAGAACAGAAACTGCTGAAAAGTATGAATAAAAGTGCAACAGATGCAGAAATTGCAATTATATAGCCTAGATGCCTCTGAAGGTTAGCTGGTAACTTGGAGAAGCTGTTTACCTGGTAAATCAACCTTTTGTGAATGCCTAAAGTGGGTTTCTCTCTTTTTCTTCCCCATGTATTAATATGTAGTCTTGGGATTTTTGCGGGGTTTCTATTATTTCTGTGGGAGGGAGAAATGTGTGTGAATTTGTACTTGTGAACTTGTTAGGGTGTGTGTTGTGTGTGTGTGTAAAACCTCCACCTTCCACAGCCCCTAAACAATGTCCATGTTTCCACTGCTTAGAGAAAAACTGGCATGATGGCTATATTGAATACTCAAATCTTCATTTTCAGGCTGTTTTTCTTCTTCCAGAGGCACCACCATTTGCTAGTGAAAGCTGCTTGAGTACTACTATATCTTGAATCACTATCAGTAGATGTCACAACTTTAGATGCAGAATCAAAGAACTTAAGAACTTGAACTCATCAACCTACTGGTTCACCACTAAAGACAAGTTTAATTCATGTACCATTGATCAACAAGGCCTTGATCCCTTTTTTACATTTATCCAGAACCCAATTTCCTCTATTTTGCTTTTAGTTCTGATTTCTTTATGAAAACAGTGTTATCAAGTTATGTTGCAATTATGAATTTCTTCACATGACATTCCCCTACTTTTCTCCATTATCCAATGTACTAGAGCACTGAACAATAAGGATTATGGTATAAACTATTTTCTCAGTTGTGCTTGGACTGTGAAGGGACTGATTTTGTCATCATGTACTTTAACCCTACCATCATAAAAGGCAACAATGAACTTGTATGATTTTGCTGGAAATGCTGATCACAAAGAACTTTCTGTATTGACCTCTGGTGAACGCTGTCAGAGGCACTCTTGAAATCAGTCAAGACAGCAATAATTTGCCTTCCTCAACCTTTAGCCTCTATTACTTGCCTTATAGTGAAAATCTGATCCACACCACTATGACCCAGTCTAAAGCCACATTGGTCTTCCTGGATGGAGACTTCTGTCACTGGCTCTAAATGTGCTTGATAACCTGCACTGGACATTTCTAATTACTGTACAAACAGGCTGATTCTGCTATAGTTTTCATCCTGCTTAGTTGCAGTGCAGACTAGCTCAGTGGTCCCCAACCTTTTTTGTACCAGGGACCAGTTTCATGCAGAAACACTTTTTCAAGGACTGGCAAAATCAATTCTTCCCCAATAGTAAAGAGCTTCTTAGCTTTAGCAATGCGGTCTGCGAAATTAGGTGCAGAAGTTAGGCAAGGGCGGAAGTGGTTGTCTTTCAAAATAAGACACCCGGAAGCAAAAACATATTTTTATATATATTTTAATCACAATTATTCATTCTTTGCAGCCCGGTACAAAATGATCCAAAAACTGGTATTGGTCCGGGGCCCGGTGGTTGGGGACCCCGGACTAGCTGATTCTGCAATAGTCTTCATGCTGTCATGTGTCACCCTTTTTAAACATCAGTACAATAGCAAATGTCAATTCTGCTTTCCATATCACTGAGAACAACATATGCATATAATCAACTATTATAGCCACCTTCTCCTCCAGGCTTCAGCAACTCCACAATGACTTGGTCTGTCCTGCAGCTTTGTTACTGCTGCAGAAACATCCGTTTTGCTTGGCTTAGCTTCACATACAGTGCAATTCTAGGTGGTAGTTCTGGATTATCTAGTTCCTGTTCTGACACTGCTAGTGGGTAACAACTTAAAAGAAAATCAAAACAGTGTATCCAATGTTGTACCACTGGTGGTTGTTTCACCATCTCAACTTATCGCAATAGTGATGGTTGGGCTGGGGCAGCTGGGCTTTCCTGAAACTGCTTCCAAGATTGACTAGAGTATTCATTAATCACCACACCCTTCTGATGCCTCCACAGATCCTAAAAATCTCCTTTGCACTTTTCAGCTTTTTGTGAATTAGTTTTGTCAGCTCTTTCACCTTAGTTGGATTTGCAAGTTTAACTGCATTTTTTACTGTGTCAGGCCAATGAGGTCATCCTATATTTTTAGCAGTTTTTTTTCCCTCCATGTGAGAGCAGATTGTTTTTATCACTGTGTTGATGATGTTCCAACTTCAGACGAGTGATTCAAAGGTAAACCTTTACAAGAATCACCAGCGTTCTCTGAAATGTAGTCCAGAACTAAGAAAACTGCCCCCCTTGTTGGTATCAAATGTTTTAAAAAAAGATTTTAATGATTGTTTAATTCTCATTAATGTTTTTTGTTCTAATTTTTTATTGTAAACCATCATGAGACACAAGTCTGCGGTACTTTGCCATCATCACCATCAATTTATCTTTTAGCAGATGGCCAGATTTCATTTTCTCAAAATACCAGAAACTAAAATAACCATCTTAAAAGTGTAGGGAAACACTAGGGTGCTTTATAGAACCCTAGAATTAAAAAACAGCTTTCTAGTTTCACCATTTATTTGTTATATATTGTTTTAAATTGTTTTATAGATAGGTCCTGCCTATTGACAGCCTCATTTAATGACTGCTCATAATATGACAGTGTTTTTTAAAAAAAACATTGCAACCAGTCACATTTACAACCATCACAGTGTCCCGTGGTCATAAGATTGCCATGGCGGGGAAGGAGTTGGGATCAATTTTGGGACAGGCAGAATTAATGGAGAAGGTGGAAGTAAAATCAAAAGTTGTGGCCACATGATGTTTTGCACAAGGACAGAATAGGAAGATTTTAAACCCATCGGTCAGCTTTCCACTTTGTGACCGCACTGCTTAGCAACCAAGTTGCCAGTCCCAATTGTGGCTGATAAGTGAGACTACCTGTACTTAATAGAACAAAAAGAGGAAAAAAGCGTTTTCATTTCATTCCATCTCCATGCATTTCCATTCCATATGCCGGTTCTTTTCTTAAAGATACTACCGGTATTACCAATACTAGTTTTGACTAAACCTTTCCATCGAAATGCAATGAAGGCATTTCCTCTTAACCGCAACATTTCTGTTCCCTGGACAGATTCCTCTCAGCAAACAATTCATTACTGCACTTGATTGTTAAGCAAATGCAATAATTCATCGAAAAGGTAGAGAACACAATAAAAATGTTGGGAATATATTTACCGTGGGATATTGCGAACTGATATTAATTAACCTGAGGGCATTTCATGGGAACTTTCTGATTTATTTGCTCAAATACCGTACCGTGTCTCGGCTTTCCAAGGAAGCCGCCAAAGAAAGGACCCGAGGCACGCAAGGAAACGGGCGGGCCACCCTCGGCGATTCGGGGCGGTGCTGCAGGCGGAGGCGAGGCGGGGCCAGGAGGAGCTACCGACGTCCCTGGAGGACCGGAGGTGGGAAGAGTGGGCGAGAGGGAGTCGTTCTGTCCTTTCCCCCAAGCTCGGTGGTTAAGATGGCGGCTGCGGGGGTTGAGGGGGCGAGTCCGTGACGGCCTGTCCGGAGAACGGCGGCGAGGTGTGGGGGGACGAGGCAGAGCAGCTCTGGGAAGCGCCGGGTGCGGCTTCTAAAGCGGGGTTGGGGGCGGAATGTGAGCAGGAGGAGGAGACGGAGGGCTCTGGCGGGGGCCCAGAACGGGAGGAGAGCGGGGATGGGCCAGCAGGTGGGCCGCGTCGGCGAGCCGGGTGCCGCTGCGCTTCAACCTCAGCCGCCGCCGCCGCCGCCGCCGCAACAGCAGCAGCAGCAGCAGCAGCTGCTGCCTCTTTCTCAGCCACAGTCTCAACCCAGAGGGCTTCGTGGGAGTAATAGCAGCGGGAGTAGGCCTGCCAGCCGGAGGCGAGAAACGGCCGCTCCGCGAGCTGCCGACAGCGGCTTCAATATCTTCACCCAGCACGGTAAGGTGGGAAGAGAGCTGGGGCGGGCAGGGGAGGGAGGGAGGAAGGAAGGGAGCGAGAGAAAACGAGGGAGTGGGTTGCGGCAGATGCTGGAGGCGGGTGGGTGTGGCACAAAAGCGGAGGCTGGAAATGGGGGGTGGTTGGGGGTGTCACGAAGCAGGGCCGGCGTTCCTTCCCCTCGCCTTAAAAAACGTGCCGGCTTATTTTTCGACAGTAGACAAAAGGTTTGCTTCGTCTGGTGGCCGGCGAGAACCCGTTGGGAAGCGCCCAAGCAGGTAGCAGCCGCAGCAGCCTTCCCCTTGTGCCCTCTTCAGTCTCTGACACGAATAAGTGGGGATTCCAGTTGAAGCAGATAGGTGACAATAGAAACCGCCTTCAGCGAAGCATGTGGTGTCTGCTCAAATCGCTTATTTATTTATTTTTCTCATTTTCACTGGTTAATATTTAAAGAAAGCGTCTTCCTCATGCATTTATTTCCCAGAGAGGGCTTTGGTGTTCCCCATGAATGAGTTGATGTTCAATGTAAGTGTCAGGGGACATACAACATGGCTACCCCTTCAGGTTATGAAATATTGTGTAATATTTCTCAGAAGTATAGTAAGCTTTGGCTTACTTTCCAGGTGCATATACTGATAATTGTTAGGAAGAATATTTATCTGTTGGTAGCATATAGTTCTGTACAGGCTTATAACCCTTTGGGGTGATGTTCGTTAATGCTTGTACTCGTGGGATGTTTTTGGGATCTTTCTAACACGGTGCTTTGTTTGCAGTCTGAATCGGTGGTGGGATTCAAACATTGTTGCCACCGGTTCGGTGGGCGGGCGAGGTTTGGTGGGCGCGCTTTGCGTGCGTGCACACACTTTGCGCAGGCTCAGAGGCGTTTGCACAGGCGCAGAGGCATTCTGCCTCGCCTCCTGAAAGCCTGCACGATCTCCCGGTTGTTTCAGCAGTTGCCACACGGCACTCTTTTGTGCCGCGCAAAGCAGCTGTGCTTCAAATTCAGCAGATAAAGGTGAGCATGGGAGCCTGGGCCAGCGGGCAGGCCCAACAGCAGAGCCATTAGAACAGCGGAGAGAACCGGTTTGGTCTCCATTGCTCATCGCTCCTACAGCTCTCCAGAACCAGAACCATATGAACTCCAGAATGTAGTTCATATGAGATACAATTCTTGCTTCATGAGTACAATATTGCTTTCCCTGTTTGTTAATTTCTGTTGTGACATAAACTTGAAGTGGTATTTTTGTTTGCCTATCATTAATATTTAAAACAGTGCTTTCTGTCATATGGCCCCATTTAAAATGCTTCTAGTATATTAATCATGTTGGTAAGATGCATGCCACAACGTGCAATAATAAAGTTGTCCTATCATATCGCCCAGAAAATGCCCCAATGTTCTTCTTTTTTTCTTTTCTAGTTTTGTAATAGTCATTTTATCATGATTCCTTTTTGTATTCTTTGGATGAATTGCAGTGATGCGTCTACTGTTCTCAGGTTAGCAACCTGTTTCATTATGATTTTTATTGATATTAATGAGAACAGAAGACAAAAAGCTACCATCTCTAACTGGGAGGCTGTGCAGTTGGGAAGGTGGGAGATCCAGTGCTTTTGGACCTTATTGTTATAGCAAGGTAAGGTTTCTCCTGTCACTGTTTTTCTCTTATGATGACATGATAGACACAACATGATATTACTGTGCAATATTATGTTCTACGGTCATATACGACTTTACTATGATTGCAAATCCATGTGATTTTTATATAGAAAGCCCAAATAGGCTATTATCACCATCATATTATTAATGTTGTATCTTGCACTGAGCTGGAACTGGCCAAATGGTATTTATTCAGCTAAATATCACAGCGTGATTTACAACCTTCTATAGCATTTGATAATTTGAAATAGTTTTTGTGTACCTGTTTTGTATTTTGCTGTCTTTGTTGTAATTTGAGTTTCTATGAGTGATATTTACATTCAGCAGGAACAAAAGGAAATAAAAGCTTATATATTTGCTGCAGGCAGAGAAATTTTCAAATTTACAACAGTGGCTTTTAAGCTTCAGAAACCCCATTTTCCTGGACTCCTTGAGCAACCTCAGTTGTACATCTTGCTCTAAAGAACTCATTATATGTGATGTGAAAGCCAATTACATAGGTCACTCCCCTGAGGATACATAATGTGTTTAGATAAAATAATTAGTAGGTGGCATGTCCAATGGTGTTTAATCTTATTGGTGCATCAAGAGAAGAAAAAATTTTTTTTTCTGTGCTCTTGTTCTTTTATGGTGTCTGTGTTCCATATTGCTGGGCTTGATATGTTATCTATATAGCTCCTATGTCTTCTACGGAGTAATACAGAAAGATAAAGTACACCATTGAGAACCCCAGAAGGGCACTAAATGTAGATATATTTATTTGTATGTTCAATTTATACAACTGCTATCTCCCATTTATGACTCTGGGCAGCTTACAATTAAAACAATGGAAAAAAGTTGAACAGTTATACAAACTTTACAAAAAACACTTAAATTTTTTTTAAAGCCATATATATGTGGCTATATATATAAGTGACTTGGAGAAAATTTATGGAAATATTGTTAAAACCTTATAGTTGTATTATGCTCTCCATATATGGAGGAACCACTTGCATCAATGTGGACATGCTCATAATGCATTTTCTTGCATCACAACATAAAATACTAACATAGTGACCTCTTTAATTCCGTCCTATGTTATGGGTAGCAATGATCTTATTACTATTCCCATTAGATAACAATTCAAATCATAAGCACTACTTTTTCATCATAAGTAAGGCAAAAAAATATTTAATAGAACTCAGGCATAGTTTTTTTGGCAGGAGGCATTCAGAGGACAAGAAACAGTCTTCTCTCTCAGAGGAGATGTCATATTTAGTTGAAGAGGGAAAATACTCTCCCAAATTGCTAACCAGAAACAACCCTTGGTAAATGAGAGAAGACACAGACATGTACTTAAATATCTTTCTCTGGTTGATCATTGAATAAGTTGTAGGATTGGAAGTCAGGAAATTTATTTGAGCCTATGATTGGAAAGCAAAGAAAATGTCCTTGCTTGGTGTTTTTTTTTTTTTTAAACAATCATGACAAAAAGAAGTTCTCAGGATTTAAACTTCAGTTATGTTCTACAAAACATTTCCTAATAGCTGGGTAGTTAGCAATTTAAGACTTTATAGATTTTGTCTTCCTGAAAGGTTTGTGTAGGACTCACTGGCAAGTGATATGGTGCATTTCATTTATCAGCCATTTTACCTCTTTACTATTTTCTTAATAGCCAGCTTTGCTTATGCTGAATTTCAGGAGTCACTTCTCTCCTACCCTGAGCTCACAGTTCACTTTGGAAGCAATATCCATTCCATTGATGTACTGTGGAATCCATTGCCCATCAGCTTTCCAAACTGTTTTGTGAAATCCTAGGGTTTTGTGAGAAGTCGATGAAGTTCCATGAGAGACTAAGGGCAAAAAAAGAGTTTACTTTAGCACAGCCAATTTTCTCTCACTAGAGCTTTGTCTCTAGATTGAGGTTCTGGCAGATTGTTTTTAAAAACTAACAGATCCTCAGCTTGAGTAATTTTGAAAACCTCTTGTCTAAAATACTAAGCAGAGAAGAAAATAATCACTGACCTGAAGCCTGTGAGGCTTCTAGCTTGCTGTTTATTCTCTCAATCTCATTCCACAGCTTGTTGAAATCAAGTTACAGATGTGGAAAAAAATTCTTATCTACTACAGGAGATGGTTGACAAACTCAGTAGTGTCTACAAACAGAAAATGTTGTTAACTTGGAATTGAGTTTCATTTTTTTCCCCATAAGTATATGTTAAAAATACAAATAGTTATTTTTGTCTATGACACAAAATTGAATTTGGTAACAATTTTAGTATCTATATTGTACTTGTTTTTGAAGTCTTTTTCAAGATTACATAAGTCTTTATCATATATAATTTTTTAAGGTTATATAAATTCAGATTGTATAAATCAATGTTTTTCATCAAACAGCTTCATCAACACCAATATTACTTTATTGTTTTGTGATATTTAATTTATCCATATAATATTATTATGGTACTGGTCAAGACTTTTGAACTTGGAATTAGAATAAGCCCTTTCATAATATATTCTAATATGGAATTGGACCTCGAATTTGTTTGTCTCTCCCCCAACTATAATCTCACTGGTAAGATGAGATACTTAACTAGCTATTAAAAGTATGAAAGTAACCAGAGGTAGGATTCTACCGGTTTGGCCCACTTCTGCTGAACCAGTAGCTCCAAAGATCAGCTGAGAGAGAACCGGTTCGCTCCAATGATCTTCTGTTTGTCCCACTTGTACTCAAGGCTGTCCTTCATTTCCTGCTTTTTCAAACCAGCTGCTTTTCAAATGCTGCGCACGCGCACAAAGCATGCTCACCTAACCAGTTATTACACCAGTTGAATCCTACCCCTGAAAGTCCTACCCCTGTATGTCTCAATTTTAGTAATTAAATGTTTTGTATATTAATTAAATTTATTTAGCCATTTCATGAAAAGTGACTCTGGGCAGCATACATTAATCCAATAAAACAGTAAATATAAAACAGTCATTACCTAAAACCATTATATATTAATTATTAGAAACTGATAATTGCTAGAAACTAATAAACTAAAGCTCAAGAATGATCTCATCTTTGAGGGGGGAGAAGGGGACAAGATTCTACAATATAGGTGCCATAGCAGAAAAGACCCGCTGCCTCAGGTCTGCCTCCCTAGACATGACTCCCTAGATATGGAACCCATAACTTACCCATTCCATTAGATCTGGGAGACTGGCCGATGAAATGGGAAAAGATAGTCCCTCAAACAATCCAGTCTAATGTCCTGTAGGGCTTTAAAAGTCAACACCAGCCACTCTGGTTGCACCCAGAAACAAATTGCTAATCAATGCAGCTCATGTAACAAGGATGTTATATACATGCTATTGGAAAGACACAGAACTGTTTTATAGTTCTTCATTGGTTTTCTTGAAGGTAAATGAAATGAGCAGTAGTATTTATTTTAGCACAGTGGACTGAGAGATAGACAATGTCAGTTGAAAAGTTCATGTTTCTTATTCTTTTACCCTATTCCACTCTGTACCTCCTTGTTTTATTACTACTGTTGCAAACTATTACTGTAAAATAAAAAGTATGGTATTTTATAGTGTTAGAAACCATTTGCCCTAGGAGCCTGCATTCTGAAGAGCATGGTTTCATTTGCTATCTTGACTTTCTGTTCTTATGAAAACAAACTTATCCGATCTGCTGACTTTTTTACAGGTAAAATTCATGAAAAGTGTATAATTCTTCTTTTGTTTGACTCCTGTTTTCATGTTGATACCCTGTTCTTTTTTAAACATTGCTTCCTTGTTCTCTGCCTTTTGTTTTCTTATTAAAGTTTGCAGCCTTCTGTTCTTTATGGTTTTATTTATATCCATTTTCTTGTTCTCATGGGGAAATTTTTACTTTTTATAGATCTATAAAAGTTTTCTTTGACTCATAAACCTGACTGTACCTAACCCTTACAATCAGTGCCCATATAATTTTGTGCTCAGGGCTCACATTCTAAGCACATCTTGATTGATGCTTGTGACCCTTTATTCCAGTTTCTTTCAGTCCTATTATTTGTTAGATTTGAGCCTTTGGAACTTCTTGGGCTATATCAGATGTATATTAACTAAGTAATTTTTAATATTTTATTCAATGTTTGTTTTTTCTTATTTTTTAAAATTTGTATCTTTAAAATATACATATGCTTCTGTGAGTCCTTTCTTATAAATACTAGATTCTTTCTTAGAAACACTTTTCCGCTAATCAGGTGAAAAAAAATAGAACTTACGATATCCATTTTGATCGTCAGGTTCCATTCATCAGAAAGAGGAATTGCTTTTCTTGCTTTATGTGCAGTTAGAAACATTGGTACATTATGATCATTTGTGAAATTGGAGAGATTTCAAATGGTATAAGATCTCAATGGTACCAGAGTTTTTACACATTCACTGTTGAGGAAATATATTTTCTATGGATGATAAAAATCTCTTTTTCCTGGGTTGAGAAACAATTGTCCCAATCCAGATTGTCTCTCTGCTTATGAGTGTAACTCGTAAGCACAGGTAGGTATAGATATAAATATGTACCTGTCTTTTAAGTTCAAATTTAAACCTAAAAAGCCATTGAAATTAATTCATACAATAGCTTTTTAATGTGTAAATGTAAAAAAAAATGTTTCAACTTAGTAAATATGCTTTCAACACTCCAGAAGATAAGCTTAAGATATACAGAAAGATCTTGACAGACTTGAACATTGGGTGCTATCTAACAAAATGAAATTCAGTGGTGAAAATTGTACGGTTCTACATTTAGGCAAGGAAAACAAAATATACAGGTACAGTATATGTGGTACCTTGCTCAGTAGTAGTAACTGTGAGAGGGATCTTGGTGTCCTAGCGGACAGTCAATTAAATATGAATCAGCAGTGTGCTGCAGTTGCCAAAAAAGCCAACATTTAGTTCTAGGCTTCATAAACAGGGATAGAATCAAGTTCACGTGAAGTGCTAATACCACTTTATAAGGCCTTGGTAAGGCCACACTTGGAAAGCTGCATCCAGTTTTGGTGGTCACAATGTAAAAATGTTGAGAGTCTAACAAGAGTGCAGAGAAGAGCAATGAAGATTAGGAGACTGTAGGCTAAAGCATAAAGAATGGTTGCTGGAACTGGATATGTCTAGTCTTATGAAAAGAAGGACAAGGGGTGATAGAATAGCAGTGTTTTGATATATCAGAGGCTGCCACAGAGAAGAGGGAGTCAAACTATTCTCCAAAGCAGGGTTCGCCAACCTTTTGGACCTCAGGGACCACCAAACTCATAATTTTAAATCATGCAGCCAAAAGCAGAAGAAAGAACCAGAAAGAAGCAGCCTGGTGGCCAGGCGAGGTGTGAGGGGCAAGTCCCCCTCCTGTCTTTTCCCCCTCCCCTCACTACCTCATGTTCGCAATTCAAGCAACTCAAGCCTTGTGTTCCTGCGGGCCTTGTGTTCCCATGCAGCCTGGATTAATTGCTTTGGGGGTGACATTTCTCTGTGGACCACCAAAATTTTCCCGTGGACCTCCTGGCCCATAATTTTATTGCTTTTTTCAGTTTCATAGCACTGTAGTTTTATAGATTATATAATTATATTAGCTAAAGTGTTATCTTGTAATGGTTTTAGTTTCATTATGCTTCAATTTTATAGATTACAGTTTTAATGTTAAAAGACTAAGTGATTCTTGAGAATTACTCTGTCTTAGAGATGCATTTTGCTGTCATAATATGCTGTTATGCTACTTCTATTCCTTTCTTGAGATGTTTTAAGGCCTTGTATTTTCTATTTGTTCCTTGGCTTATTTTGTGTTGGTCATTGACTGAATAAAGTTTACTTATTCCTGATTTTGCTTTGCTCATAAGGAGCTAAGAATAAATATTAATTTAAATTATGATGGATAACAGTTCTTACATAAGAAGGAAGGGTAGCAGATACGGATGGACAAAAGGGAGGGAGGACTCTGGGAAGAAGAAGATTAGAAGTGAAGGTCTTGGCCGACAGCTCACATGGTTAACATGGACACAGCTGTAGTGGCTGTTGAAGAAAGGTTGTTGGTTTCAGTCCAGAAAAAGGGTGATGAGGGATCCTAAAATAGAATAGGCAGTACTAGATCTGGTGAATGCTTGTTAGTTCATATGTAATCAGAAATCTGCAGCATTCAATAGCACAATCGTGGGAAAAATGTTGAAGAGAACCTGTTGTAGGACCTTCCTTGATGAGGTTGAAATGATGCAAGATGAGATTGCTGGAAGGTCACTAGATTACTAGAAGATCAAGGCCAGCTGCTAGTTTTCTGGCTGAATCAGAGAAAAAGGAAACCTTGCCATTAATACAGATAGTCCTCAACTTACAGCAATTTGCTTAGCTCAAACTGTTCAAAATTACAACAGCACTGAAAAAAGTGACATGACTGTTTTTCACATTTACGACTGTTGCAGCATCCCCATGGACATGTGATCAAAATTCAGATGCTTGACTATTGACTCACATTTGTGACAGTGGCAGTGCCCCAAGGGTCATGTGATCATCTTTTGAGACCTTCTAATAAGCAAAGTCAACAAAGAAGCCAACTTTACAACCATGTTACTAATTTAACAACTGCAGTGATTCACTTAACAAATGTGGTAAGAAATGTTGTAAAATATGCGGCGGAACTCACTTAACTAATTTGTCACTTAGTAACATAAATTTTGGGCTCCATTGTGGTCGTACGTTAAGGACTATCTGTACTTGCAGGCCCTTTTAGATTAGAAAGAGTAAATACAGGTAGATTTAAAATGGAGCATGTTTTTAAATTTATACAATAAATTGCACACAAGTGCATGTCTGATTGAATAGAACTGAAAGTTGGACTTCAGAAAAAGCTTTCATTTATACTTTTGATACATTGTTATATCTAACAGAAAGGGAAGAACAACCTGTTCACATTAAAGAGCAGTGAGAAGTTATAATTCATATTTACAAAGTTTATTTTTTTATTTTTTTATTTTTAAAAAATAATTTATTACATATTTACACAAATACCATAAAACAAAACATTCCACTTATTGCAACATGAGCAAGGCAGTGTTCACTCAGTTTGAATCTCTCAGGCTATGTAAAATGTATTATCATTTACACTTATTAGATTGATATGTAACGCAAGTTTTCATCCAACTGGTATATTACAAACGTATATCTAATTGCAAATAAAATCATCAATTTCTATCATACCTTCTTATTTATCTTTCTTTTGTTCATTTCATGTCTACCTTCCAATCAATTGTACCATAAATTCCATATCTCGTAGTACTCTGATTCCTCTTTGTTTCTGAGTTCCATTGACAACTTGTCCATTTCTGCATATTCCATACTAAACAAAGTTTAGCTTGATATAAAACAATTTCTATTATGTAGCTTATCAATAGTTTGAAAAATAAGAAAACAATAAGTGGGCTATTGTTTTTCACTTTAAAAAAAATCCTTTCAAAACCTTAAATGTACCCCATGGCAGAATGCAATATATTCTACCTTAAATTCCTAATTGAAATTTATATGTGATGCTGCAGAATATAATCTTAAATTGTTAATAAATACATAATAGTGCAACTGTAAGTCATACCAGGATTACAAATTTGCAGTGGATAGAGGAGGAGTCTTCAAACCTGACAACTTTAAGACTTGTGGACTTCAATTCCCAGAATTCCTCCTCCAGTCATGCTAGCTCAGGAATTCTGGGAGTTGAAGTCCACAAAGCTTACTGTTAAGTCTGCTATTGCTACAAGAACAGACCAGAGCGTCACTTTAAAGACACCCAGGCCCTCTAGAAGTGACCTAGAAGCTTAGTTATAACTTGGCTGAATCTAATTAATAGTTTAGAGATGAGGCTTTTTTTCACTTGGGAAAACTGTTATAATGAACACTACCCATGCTGTGTTTTTGCATTTAAGCATCTTTAATTGTGCTAGGCAGTTGTCCAAACCTTGAGTATATAAATTGTGGCAGAAAAATCAGTTTTTGCTATGATTGGGTTCCTTTATTCTTTTGCTTTTCTGGAATTGTTCTCAAAATTTCCCTTATTTTTAATTTCTTGTTACCCATGATCCTATAATTCTTCTTATAGTTAGTGGGGCATTTAATTTTATGTTACCATAATGTGAGATTATGTATTTTTACAGCCTTGTGTTGCTGATGTTTGGTATAAGTCAGGGGTGTCAAACTTCTGGCCCATAGGCTGGATGCGTCATGTGCTGGCCACACCCACGCCCAATTTAGTGAAGGGAGAAAAAGTGATACCTCATGTGACGATACCATGACAACACAAGTTTGACACTCCTGCTATAAGTAAAGAATGTTTCATTGGCTGCTCCCTTTAATAACAATTGAAAAATTGTCAGTGTAATAGAAGCTCTTCCTTCTGATATCATTTCCCCTACCCAAAGGGAAAAGACTAGAAATGTAAATAGGTTTTTTTGGCCAGCTGCATTTGAAATTATTCTTCAGTGGTTTATTGTTCAGTATTATATCTGTAGCCAAGTAAAGTCAGAAGGTTCAATTTCTTATACTAAGAAAAAGTCAGAAATTTCATGCCATGCATGAATGAATGGCTACTATTGTGTATTCTCTATACCTGAACATACAGAATGTGCTCACATTTCATCATTTGCTGCCTGATAAAAGGTGTTTACCATTTGGAAAGTGAACCTGCCCTTAACTATGTGTGGCTCCTAACCTGTTGGCATTCTGTAAAATCTTGAAAAAGTGGTGGTTCTCCTAAGTTGAGATAGATAGAGCCCTTTGTTGGATGTACTTATTACTTTTGTTCATATTTATAGCGAACAGTTTTAATTGAACGTGTACTTTTTTTGCATCTAAACATTAGGTGCCTGTCAAATCTGAAAATAACTGTTAGTTTCTAAAAGGCAAATTAGTAGACAATTTTTTTTGTCCACTATATTCTGATAGACAGTTGTTTCTTATATATTCTCAGAATTCATAATTCTTGTCTTATACTCACAGAATAATTATTGCAGTTTAGCAAAAATAAATGTTCATAGTAGAAGAATTGTCTATCAATTATTATGTATCAATATTTGTGAACATCATAAATTTTGTGAAGCGACCTCCACCTTTTGATGATCCAGGCAACAAGATGTGACAGATTGTCTCATTTATTTTATATGCATCTTTTGCTTTTAGTATCAAAATTATGTGCATGTTCAAGATTTCCCATTTTGATAGATTACAAAACAATTGCTCAGGCTTTGACATGGAAATTAATTTCATAAATTGATATCCATCATAAGGTTTACAAATCTTGCTTGTTTATTTTAGGATTCCACAGTTTTGAGTCCTATTTCTATCAATACTCTTAAGAATAATAAGGGTTTTTTAATTACTCTGTTCTTTAATGCTATTAATTCTTGACTTGAAAAGCTGAAGTGAAGATTGTTATCCAGTGTGTGGGATTCATTGTTCGGGCTTGTATATTTTCCATTTTCTGTATGACAGAGGAAAGGGCTTTGATACTTTTTGCTTCTATTATTGACTGACTGCTGCTTATTGTAATTTCTGAATGCAGGTAGTCCTCAACTTGCTTGTCTTTGCAACTAGTTGCAGCATCAGTGGATACATGACTGTAAATTACATTTTTTTGGGCTACTTTGTGGTGGTTTTTGTCAGATGTTTCAGTTAACAACCACACCATTTGCTTAATAACTATGAAAAATGTTTTATAAACAGGTGCCCTTATGTAGATGCCTCGACTTATGAGTGCAACAACTTACAGCCAGATTTCTGATTGCAATTGTAAGTAAAGGATTCATCTGTAGGGGTAAATTGTTTACAATAGCCTGTTAAAACAAAGTCAATTCAGTATTTGTGATGTTGCCTTGTTTTAATAGTTTAAGTGTAAATTAACCATAATTTGATTTTGAGCTAATATTGACCAGCAGGTGATCAGATATAAAAGTGTCCAAAATCCTTACAGCTTAGTTTAAATCTTAGTTTAAACTGGAAGATGTCCACTGCAGTCAAGAAAATTACCACAGAAGACTAGTTTCAGGCTGTGTGCAGCCCCTCAGCACTCAATTTGCAATTTTGCAACCCAGTAGATCATATTTTTCTCTGTGTGTGTATGTTTGCATAGGGGGATATTTTTTTCTAGAAATAAAGATGAGAATGGGAGAGGAAAATAGGGGTGGGGAGGGTATGGAATTGAACCTCTCTAATTTTCACTATAAATCAATCCCAGCCCTGAAAAAATGAAATTGTGCTGCTGAAATTTGGTAGCAAAATGGCCTAGTTTTATAGTAAAATTTTCAAGTTTAAAACAAATAGGAACTAGGAGTCCAAAATCTCTTGAGAGTATTTTTATTCATTTCTTCCATTTCCATATTCATTTCAAATAATAAATAATTCATTTATTAATTGGCTAAATAACAATTTGCCTGAATCCCATCATTCTGATAATGCAATCAGAGGGCCTCCAGTGGCTGGCAAGTGAAAATAATAAGTTACAGTATTCACAACATCAGTTTAAATTTCTTTCTGCTGTAAATTTTAAATAGTGTTATACAATGGCTCATAAACTAAAAATAATGCCCTTATGATTTCTGAAGATAGTTTCTTTGGAATAGATGGGCAACTAACTACATTACAAACCCTTTGAGGTTTCTTTGTGGCAGGGTTTGTAAACCACAAGACAAGCATTGTTGTATTAGCATTATCTACTTTGGAAGTTTCATTGTAACTTTTAAATGACACACAAATAGCTGTATTCAAGATCTTAAATGTTAATTATTGCAGTGAATTGTATTAAAATTTATTTCTCATTCTCTTTAGAATACACCAGAGAATTTAAAAATATGAAAACCACTATCTTCTTTTTCTTTAGAACTTAGAGTTGTTCTCCAAGCCAGTGGAGAACACTAGGAGCTGTTCTGGGAGACCAGAAGCTTTCCGAAGGATTATGAGAATAGGGTGCTTGAGTTGCAGAATGAGTGGTGCACACAATTTGGAAAATGAGGTCTCATGAAGCATTGCAAGAATAGGGCACTTTGATTTTATAAACCACTTTATTTGTCTTTTTCTAAAATAAAAAAACTCAGCCACTGAGATCTTTCCTTGCAGCAAAACTGCTCTAGTTCTGTGATCATTTTGATTAGTCTTTTCTGTGAGTTGCTCTTAGAAAGATGACCTTTTAATTTTTTTTGGAGCCTATTTTAAAGAACTTGGCTCTGTTACTGGAACAAACCCAGTTCAAGCTCTTGAACTCTTCATTCTACAAATACTTTCTTGTTTATTCATTTTTTCTTGGATTCATTTTTTAAAAATTTAAATTTTGCAATGTTTATTTCTGTATTGTAGTTTTTAATTTGTTACTGTGGGATATTGGATGGGTGTACTATAGAATAGTGAAAACCTGACTTGGAATTCTTTACGTTTTCAAGTTCTATTTATCTGAAGTACCATATTTATGTACTAAAAATATGTACCTCTTCTAGGAGTTTAGGCTGATGAATCTGAGCTATGATGGATTGAACTAAAGATATATTTCAGAAAGGCAAGCAAATATCTTTTAGATCTCCCTGATAGATGGTCGGTGTCCAGAAAGACATGCTAGGTGGTCTACAACAGGCCTAATCCATCAGTTTGTTGTCATTCCGACTAATCACTCAAAAGGAGGACTTGAACCCAGAATTATGCTATGCATGATTCCAAGAAGATGATATATGGAGATATTTGTGTTTATGCAGTATAATTGTTTATTTAGTTTCTAATCTTCAGGCATCTCTTTCAGTCTAGGCTTATTTATGTTTACAGTGAAACTACAGTACATGAAGATCATTATGTGGACATTATGATCAGGACCTTTCTCTTTAGTATAATAGAAAATGCAATTTATAATGATATACAATAATTTGGAGACTCCAGAAGAAAAATCAAATCTCAGAACTGAGTGTCCGGACCCACCTCTGAACATACAGGAGCTCAGGAATAAATCATTGGTTTCATATATTTTTAGTTTGATTTGCTGATGGATCAGAGACTTTCTTGGTTAGAAGCTTTACTGAAGACAAGAATGAAATCTCGCATGCAGGTGTTATTTTCTTGTGCATTGCAACAATGTCAGGGACTTCTATATTTTCTCAAGTGTTTAAACTTGAGACTTCTTTTGTCCCCACATACATATTAATGAAAGCTGTTCCTTTTCTATGTGAATATAAGCTCTAAAGTAACTTTCTGAAGATCTGGTGGATAGTTCAACTGAGGCATTAAGTGTCACCTAGAATGGGCAGATGGCTGCTACCTTGGACTAGATTATTTGTATGTGGCCGTTTCTTATTCATAGATCCCAATGAATTCTTGTTTTCTGAGGAGTCTCAGGAATGGAGAGACAGAACAGATGCCTAGAACTGTATTGGAAAAAGGCAAAGAGTGAATCTGACTGAATATCTGTGAGATATTCAGATATTAGATATTAGATATTATTATTAGATATTATATTGTATTAGATATTATATTGTGTTGATAAGAAATTTCTTCACTCTTATTGCATCCATAGGTAGCTGTCTAACAACCCTATTTAAAGTGTTGAACTCTGCTGGATCTACAGGAACATCTGCAGTGTCATTATGGGGTCTGTTCTTAAGTATCTAGTACAAACAATTGTTCAGATTTGTCTAAAACTGCACTCCTATTGGGCAAGGCCATGTAAATTAAATGAGACTTTGGTTATTTGGGAAGTGTTTGAGAAAGTGAATAGGATCCTGAGTTCTACTGATCTAAAATCAGTCTACTTGATCCATGACTTCCTTGGTTGATGAAAATTTCCTGGGAGATAGCACATGGTGGATACATGTGATGGTTAATGCTTCTTTGTGTGAGAAGGTGAGTGCCATCTGCTCCAAAAGAGATGAATGTACATACCCTACTAAAAATGCCTTTGCTGGACCCGACAATTGTTGTTGGATGACGCATGTGTAGGCTCCAACTTTCCCTTTCTTAGCAAGGTTACTGAGAAGATAGGCAGGTTGTAGTTTCAAAGAGTTTTGGGTGAAGCAAATCTGCATTCTCTCAAGTCAGATTTCAGGTCAGGACACGAGAGACCATGGATCATGTTTGTGGATCATGCTCTGACAGAGCTGAGAGTGCCAAACTTGACTCTTCTTGATCTCGGGGAACTTTCTTCCTATGAATAAAAGAACTTTTATTATTTGTATTGGGTTTCCCTAAACAGAAGTTACTCTTTATTCAAAAAAATTACAGGAAAGTTTACATGTGGAAGCATTGATTTTTTCGCTAGTATTATTCTACTATTTGAATAAATTATTAAAATATTTAGGTTCTTGTAACTCCCAGATTTCAGAATGGCTGGAATACATGAGAAATGAGAAGAGATGAGAAATGTCATTTCTGTGTCAGTAGAAGTGTGCTTGTTTAATGTTGGATTTCATTTGATCTCTATGGCTAAACTGACAAAAAAATCAGACATTCTTACCTCTATTCTACTAGTTGCTATAACTTTCACTCATACCTAGGCTTAATGTTATAGAAAGCTATATGTTAATATATTCATACAGAAGACCTATAAACAATAATGTTCTACAGGTGGGATTAAAAACAATTTTAGTAAATTACAAAGTAGAATAATACCTGGGGAAATAATTACTTCCATTTTTCCACGAGGGTGTGCTACAGATCTTAAACTATGCACAGAATGTCAACTTATAGAAGCCTTCCTAATGTGCACAATATATATATATATAGTATTTTGAGTAAATAGGAAATTTCAATTTTGTTGAAATTAGAAAAGGAGAGAAATTAGCATGGTACAAACCATAGTACTAGCCTTCAGTATCATGTTCATTTTGAGAATCATTCTAGGCTTTATAGGATTCTGAAAGGAATTCTTAGAAAAAATTGTTGGGCAGGTGCAAATATTTGAAAAATTGCCCCTTGTTCATTTGGCAAAATAAGCAAGTTAAGGTGAAAAGTGGCATTTGGGAAGATTGGAGTAGAGGTGTTCGGTAACATTCTGATCAATTTATTATCTGGTAAATGATTATTTTGTGTTTTGTCATAACTACTGTGGCAGAATGACTTCAGTGTATTTTCAGAAATTCAGATATTCTTGCTGGTAGGAGGTAGGAGACCCCTGCTAATCACTGTATTTTAGTATAACCGTGGGACCTTTCTTTCTTTTTATCCCTGTAGAAAACTGTATCTCAGCTACTGTAACACAACTTTATATTAAATAAAGCAATTAATTTCTATTGAAATTAATAACTTTACCAGTTGGCCACATACTGTCCAACTTAGTCTCATTGGTAGGGGAGAGTAATGTGGATTCTCTGTTTCTTTAGTTTGTTTTTTTCAATTAGCTACCTTGTCTGATGTGCTACCTCTATCTGTGGGGAACTTCCCAGAGTTGCAAGATTCTTAGATCCAGGCTATAGCTGTATGTCCAGCCTGTCAAACTGGAAACTGTAAGTAATTGGGGGTTCTTTTACTCCCTCCTATCCAAATCTTTGATCTTGCCTGCTTATATGCTTTTGAGGCAGGAAAAAAAATTAATGTCACTGCAGAAGTATTTTTTTGATTTTGTGCCACAAAGTCAATGATAACTCTTCGCAACCATACTATAGATTTTTCTCCAGGAAGATCCCTTACGCAACAGGACATCCATCACTGCTATAATTAGGTTTATGTACCTTACTGTTGGTCATCATCTTCTTTCCTGGCATTAAGAATCATAGGGTTGGAAGGGAACTGAAGATTTAAATCTCTCCAGAGAGCTTCATATTATGTGTTTTAACATTACATTCCATACATTAACCCAAATCGCCTGTGCTTCAAGTGAGAATTATAGATTGACTTGTTCTAAAGGTCATAGATTTGTTTTCTTGGCTATCCATTGTATTCTTAGGAATCCCCAATACTGATACTCTTGTCTAGCTTTGTCAAAGTCTAGCTTTTACTTCCATGTAATGTCAACAGGAAAAACAATTGCCTGAACAGTTTTGAACTTTTTAGACATAAACATAACATCATGACATATAAATGTATTGGTCATTCTTACTCTTAACAAGTTCTCGTCTGCAACACATTTCTTGACTGTTAACCTCCTTTAACATTGATAGTTGATCCTAAAATGTAGAAATTATCCACAAGCATCTCTTCATTGTCACTTGTAAGCCAGGTTGCTGTACCTCTTTGTCATGAGTTTGGTTGTCTTAATATATGTTAGTCCCATTTTCTTTAATGTGCTTCTTGATTTTTATTACTAGAACCTGCAGATAATTTGCTACTCAGTTATCAGCACAGCAAAGTTTATTGATGTTTCTTCCTGCAATTTTAATATCATGCTCATTTTCTTGCAATCTAGTTTTCTCAGTATGTATTTTGCATATATTTTAAATAGAAGAGAATAAGTAATTAGATAGAATAAGTAAGGGGACGTAAACAACCATGTCTCCTTTATCAATCTGAAACCAGTCAGTTTCACCATGATCCATTCAGATCGTGTCTTCTGTCTTGTATATAGGTTTTTCCTGAAGACAATGTGATGTACTGGGATTCTCTTTTCTCCTCCATGCTGCATCAAGAGCCCAGGATGGGTTGACTCCTTCCTATGATGTCATTTAGCTGAGTCTGTACTAATACTAAGATATAAAAGGCCAGACCCCGGGAGACACCCCAGCTTTTGAGTTCAGCTTCTTTCAGTCAGTAGATGTGTTTCTGAAAGCGTTTCTGTTAAACAGCACTCACAGCGATCTTCAGTACTTTTTTCCTCACTTCAAGCAGCTCTCAGGGCAGCTGCTCTCCAGGGGAGCAGGGCTCTCTCTCCTGCAATATGGGAGCAGTGTTGCCAGAGCACTGTTCAGGCAAGTTGGGCAGCGTCTGTAGACCTCCCCCACTCCTATGGTTTGAGCGGTCGTAAAAAGTGATCGGCAAACCAATAACAGTGTCAGCCAGCTGAGGTTCTGTAGAGAGCATTCACCAGCGATATTCAGTACCTTTTTTCTCGCTTCAGCAGCTTCCAGGATCTGGACAACTGGTCTTCCAGGAGAGCAGGCCTCTCTCTCTCTCTCTCCTGCAACGTTGGGAGTAGCATTGCCAAAGCGCTGTTCAGGCAAGTTGGGCAGCGTCTGTAGACCTCCCCCACGCCTGCGGTTTTGAGCAGTCTAAAAAAGTGATCGGCAAACTGATAACAGTGTCATCCAGCTGATCGTGTGGCCAGAGGCTGCCCTTTCCTTTGCTGACTTTGCTCGGGGCTCTTTATAGCCTAAGGAGCGATTCTTTGATCTCGAGCCTGTTTCCCATAATCAGCGGCCATCTTGGATTCAAGCCTTCCACCCACGAGGTGAGCGGCCATATTGTAAGCCCGGGGGCCATTTATACCCTAAGGGGCTTAATAGAAAAAAATTACAAACAGTTTCTTCCATTGCAAGAGCCTTTTATTCTACAATGGAGCAAGATAAGGGTCAGGCAGAGCTTTCCCACCCAGTGGAGCAGCCTCTTAAGCCCAGTAAGAGAAAAAGACGTAGGCAACACACCCAATCGGTCCAGAGGGAGGGTGGCTGCTAAAATCAGAGCTAAGGCTCTAGCCCCGAAGAAGGCAACTCAGGCTGAGTTGAGGGCAGAAAGTGCAGACATGCAGCCCTAGAGAGGCAGTTCATCAGAACTATTCAACAGAAGGGAGTGCAATTACATCAGGTTTCAGGTGATACCTGGTGGGCCCCAGCCAAGCCCTCCCAGGGGAGGAGAAGTTATCTTGAGCCTTTCTATCCTCCATCCTGGTCTCCTGAGGCTTTGGAGTACAATATGATCCTCAGGATCTAAGCAGATCTGGGCCTTATTTCCAAAGGCTTCTGGGCCTTATGC
Organism: Laticauda laticaudata; assembly: GCA_004320025.1. Taxonomy (NCBI): domain Eukaryota; kingdom Metazoa; phylum Chordata; class Lepidosauria; order Squamata; family Elapidae; genus Laticauda; species Laticauda laticaudata. The sequence goes on from BHFT01044222.1 coordinate 32,093, forward strand.
TCCCCCCCTCCCTCCAGGCCTTGAACCTCTTCTCAATCTAGGCCTAAAGCCACCTTCACTCCACACAGCAGCGGGCCTTCGGCCTTCTGCCTCTTCCTTTGAGCATAGACCAGGGAATATTCAAGATGTTGTCTCATTGGCCATTAGGCAGGGATTGACTGAAGGCTTTCAAGCAAATTCTTTGACCTCTGGAAAGGTTTCAGGCCCTTCTCCCTTCTCAATCTATAAGTTCCTTGCCTAATCACCCTGATTTGGGCGAGACCTTTGACCAAGAATCTTTCAGAGGAACTCTCACCCAGAGCAGACATCCTCTGCATTGGCCTTCAATCCTTCTCTAGTCGAGGCTGCCCTGGCAGTGCCTTCTGTTGACATTCTGGTGTTGCATGGGTTGTTCGGCCTTCAACAGCAGCATCCTTTTTTCACACGAGGGCATCCATACGGGTGGCTGCACCAACTCCAGATTAGATTGCCTACATCTGACCCTCGGTCTCCCAAGACCTTAATAAGATTGTCACACCAGCGGAATTCACATGCAGATGCCACTCTCAATTCCACCAATTTTGCATCTAGGGCCATGGCATCTTCAGTAGCATCAAGAGACTGTTGTATGGCTCAGAATTGGCAGGCAGAGCCACGCCATATAATGGAAGCTCTTCATTTGCAGGCGATAAGCTTTTTGGCGATGCTCTGGAACCTTATCACATCGAAACCAGAGATAAACATAAAATCTGTCTTCCTTATGGGAAGAGAGCTGATTATCACCCAGCCTCCTTATCGTCCTCCTGCCTTTCGAGTGGAGACCTCATCCTGCTTCCCCCAGTCTCAGAGGCCATACTCCCAACGCCAAGACCAACATGTGGAAGCATCTGGCAGGCAACCTTCTACTGGTAAACAGCCTTTCGGGGGGGTGGGGGTCGTTCCTTCTGTCACTTTAAGTAATCCCTCATTCTCCCACGCACGGAGGTCGCCTAGCCTCCTTTGCCTCCAAATGGGAGGAGTCAGTGAAGGATGCCTGCGTGCTCTGCACTCTTAGGTCAGGGTTACAATTGGACTTCCTAATGCCACCCCCAAAAGGCAAGACCTCACAAACCAGGCCATTCAACACCTCTTGAAATCCGAGCTATTCAACCTGTTCCTCCTTCTCATTGGGAACGTGGGTTTATCTCTCGCCTTTTCATCGTTCCAAAGCCTCGGGGTGGGGGTGGCGAACCATCCTGGATCTAAAATTCTCAACCAATTTGTAACATACAGACAAATTAATGCAGACTCTGCTGCATTCTATTTTAGAGAGCTTTTCTATTTTAAAGAGTGATCTCCTCTCTTCCACTGATTCATTGGAGCTTCCTCACATCCCTTTTGGCCTCATCATCAAACCGTTTTCTCGCATTTCTGTTATCAGAATAACCATTCCAGCATCAAGCACGTCCTTAGCTCTATTGGCTTCAAGGGTTGTCTTCACGAAGTTCTGGCAGCATTGATGGCAATCTCTCGTTCTGTTCCAGTGAGATCCAATGCTACTGGGACATTTTGATTCTGTCCTCCTCCATCCATGCGGCCCCATCGGGATCTGCAAATTACCCTGTCATATCTCTAGAGCACGGATGTTTTCACTCCCATACCATCTCCAATGGTTCCTGCTTCCGTACCAACTGAACAGGAACCAGCCTCTCATCCATCAAGGTCCTACTCCCACCACAAATCCGGAGATCTCTCAATTGGTGGCGTTCCCCGTTAATCTGGAGGGACTCCCTTTCAGGATCCCAGACAGGCTAGTGATAACCACGATGCCAGCCTCGTTGGTTGGGGGTCCCATTGCAGGCCAGATAGCTCAGGACCTTGGTCCAGGTCAGAACTGGCCCTTCCCATAATCGACTGAAGTCAGAGCCATTTTTTAGCTCTCAAGCATTTCAGGCACTCAGTGACAGCTCTCATGTTCTAGTCTTTATGGACAACATTGGCCACCATGGCTCAATGTCAATCCGGCAAGGGGGGACGGAGGTCCAGAGCCCTCATGGAAGAGGCTTACAGTTGGTGTTATGGGCAGAGAAACACCTTGCCATCTTTGGCGGATCACATCTCCGGGATCGACTGGCTCAGCAGGAGCCTAGTTGACCAGGCAGAATGGTCCATTCTCTGTCTCTATTCAGGGACCTTTCCCTCAGATTCAGAACACCGAGGTGGATTCTTCTCCATTCCTCAAATCGCCCAGGTCACCAGATTCTGTCACCAGGTTTCCTTGCCTGGGAAGCAAGAGGGGACCAATGCTCTTCGGTGCAGATGGCCCAAAAAGTCTCCCTCTATGCCTTTCCCCTGCTTCCCGCAATTCCTGCAGTAATTTGGAAAGATATTGGAGGAACAAGCGAGGCTCCTCCTCCTGAACCTCTATTGGCCAAGGATGCCTTGGTTTGCGGACCTGGTCGACCTATCGGGGCTTCTCCTTGGAGGATCCCAACCCATCTAACCTCCCTTCATCAGGGGATTCTGCTTCACCTGGACCCCTGTGGCTCAAGCTGACCATGTGGCACTTGGTCAGCATTGGCTAGGGGTGGCTGATCTTCCTGAAAGGGTCATCATCACTATCTGGCATCTCACACAACCTTCTACAAGGGCGCATCTAATGATTCCACCTGGAAAGGCCCTTCCCGAGGGTTCCTTAGGGAGGGTCTCTCTCCGTGCTCTCTCCTGCTTCAGCCCAGTTGGCAGAGGTTCTTAGATTCCTTCAGCATGATCTGAAGAAAGGTTTGGCCCCAACACCTTACGCAGGCAGTTGTTGAGGCCCTCTCCTCGGTTCTTTTCATGGGGTTCACTTCCTCTTATCCCATCACCCTTCAGTCAGGAAGTTTTTTTGAAAGGGGCTTCCAGCCTACACCCTCAGTTGGTTCACAGGTATCCTTCCTGGGATCTCATGAGGTCCTTAATGCCCTTTACGAGCCCCCATTTTGAACCCCTTAGAACATTGTCTCTCCGTTTCCTGACTGAAGGTAATGTTCTCCATTTCCATCACTTCAGCCAGACGGGGTATCCGAGCTCACTGCTTCTTTACATCAGACAGGACCTTTGTTTAACGATGATAGGGTTGTCCTCAGTCTGGACCCCTTCATTTCTTCCAAAGGTTAACACCTGTTCCACAGGTCCCAGGACATTATTGTTGCCTGGGTTCTGCCCCTCCCCGCACCATGACTTAGAGCAGCAGTGGCACACGCTAGTGTAGGAAGGGCTCTTAGATATACATTAAGCGCACTTTCCTCCTTCAGGAAGTTGCAGAAAGCCATGTTTGTTTTCCTTTTTCCCTTCTCACTTGGGGCACAAGGCCTCTTCTAACTATTTAAGCAAGTGTGGGTCAGATTTTGCGATTTGAGCAGGGCAGGCTACGAAAGCTGCCGGCCCTTTACCGGATTCCTCGAGGTCTGACGCGCTCTCTTCCAGAAAGTGCGTGTCCTACTTTGGCTGCCTGGCAACCCAATGCACCCTTGGAGGAGATCTGTCGTTACGGCGACGTTGGACCTGCCATCTTCTGTTCATCAGATACTACCATCTGATGACCTTTGCCATCAGGAACTTCAGCACTTCTGGCAGACCAGTGCCTTCAATGAGTGGTTCAAACAGTCGGTGCATGTGATAGCCCAGACGAGGACCCCGCCCTATGACATGCAAGCTTGGTATTGTCCCATCCTGGGCTCTCGATGCAGCCAATGGATTGAAGAATGGGCGTTGGTAGAAAGTTAGCCCTGAACGCCCTTTCTATCTATGCTGCGAGAGAGCCCAGCCCCTCCCTTGATTCGTCCGGAGAGAGTAAGTCATATTTCTGTATTCATTTGTGCTTTTAGAGACACCTTTCAGTCTGTCAAGTATCTTTGCCAAAGCTGGGGTAACTTCCGGAGTCTCGCTTTTATATCTTAGTACAGACTCAGCTAAATGACGTCATAGGAAGGAGTCAACCCATCCTGGGCTCTCTAGCAGCATAGATAGAAAGGGCGTTCAGGGTAACTTCTACCAACGCCCATTTGCTAAGGACATTCCATAGATTGGCCTTGTCAACACAATCAAAGCCTCTCTATAATCAATCACAGACATACTGATTTTTTTATTTTTTGACTTTCTCAGTTATCCAGTTCCTCATGTTCCTTGACCTATCCAAATACCAGTTCAAATATCTGGCATTTCCCTTTCCATGTAGGGCTTTAAACTGTGTTGGATTATGCTAAGCATTAATTGCTTAATACTACGCATTAATGTGTAATTAAGGATATTCTGCAATAGTTTGCATGCTCTGTTCTGCCTCCTTTCTTTGATATTGCTGCGTATATTGATATATTCCAATTTGTTTGCTACTGTGCTGTTCTCTAGCTTTCCTGGCATGACATAGCATTGTTACAATCTTTATGGGTTCTTCTTCTTCTGTCACTTGCCATATTGCTAAAGATCAGGGGTGTCAAACTCAATCTCATTGAGGGTCGCATCAGGGTTGTGTTTGACCTCAGAGGGCCATGTGTGTGTGGCCATGGGTGGGCATGGCCATGGTGAGTGTTTGACATAGGCTCAAGATGCATTTTTTCCTCTTCTCTTCTTTTTTTCCACAGTTCTTTACCATAACCATTTTCCTATCTTCTACCTTACAGGCAAACATTTATTACTTGTTCTTCATACTCCACTAAACTTTTTAATTCTAAATTTATACCCTATTGTTTAATAGTAAATTGCTTTTCTAGGCAGAAAAGCTAATTATACTGTTGTATTTTCATTATTCAACTAATAATAAAAATACAATAACATAAATAACATGATAATACAAGATCTAACAGCAGAGGTAAATTTCCAGGATAGTAAATAGAAATGGCTGTCAATTATAGATTGTTGATTGTAGATTAAATGGACCTACATTATGTAAAATCTGGCATTAAACTGTAGTATTAACATAGGTTGTTGCTTGTTTTCTAACCAGATTAGGCACTTACTTGAGACCACATAATTGGTGCCCTCTAGCAGCACTCTGCTGGCCAAAAACGGGCTGCATGAGGGCCGCAGAGGCACTCCTTTGATATTTCTAGGCCAGCCCCATGGGACAGATTTAAGCACACCCGTGGGCCTTGAGTTTGACACTCCTACTATAGATATTCTATCAGTTATTGTAGCCTTCCTACTTTGTAGTGACCGGCATGCTGGTCTAACTTCATCTTCTAGTACTAGAGGCTACTAATTTTCTCCTTCCTTTTTTATGTGATCTTCTTTGAATTAGTTACTTTGGGTCCATTGATGTCCTCTCGTATAGCAATTTGAGTTTGCAACCTGAATCTGATTTGTTTCTTGTCTAATAGTTGCCTGAAATACTTTAACCTCTGTGCTGAGATCTTTGTATTGGTTTCTCATTGCCTTTGAGATGAAACATGAAATATGCTTTAGCTGTTAAAATGTCCTTGTACCTCAAGTATCTTCATATATTGCTGCTGCTGAATATAATATTTATATCCCCTCTTTATTATTTTTACAAATAACTCTTGGCCATGGACATATCTAACACATCTTCCTCCTCCTATTTTCTCCAGAGCAATTACCCTTTGAGGTGAGTTGGGCTGAAAGAGAGTGATTGGCTCAAGTATTAGTGGCTGCTTGCTTTAGCTGGGCAGTTGGTATGATCTTCAGGTCTTGGGTGATTCTACTAGGATTATATCTTATCAGCATTCTTTACTTATCCTACCAACACATTGAAGAAGCACAGCTAGACTTGGAGGATGTGCAAAAGTATAATAAAGTTTAAAATTAGCAAAACATGTTTTTTATTGCATTATCACAATTATTTGTAGTATTCTAGGTTATATTTCTGGTCATTCCAGGGTAGGAAAAAATAGTAGGATTTACATTGGCCCCTGCAACTTTGAGTAAAGATATGGGCTGTAGTGTTTGTGTCCTATTAGAATCATAACTCTAGTATGCTGTTTACTGTGTTGTCAAAGGTTGCTTTCACAAAGATTTTATATTTCTGAGAAGTTTGATGTAATTGATTTCTTAAGAGGTGGGGGTATAAAACAACTAAATAAGCAGAGACTTTGCTCTGTTTGCCCTGTGGTTTTCTTTTTGGTATTCTTCTTGGAGTGTATAGACAACTGAATCGTAAGACTGGTAAATTGCAAAGACAGGTGTAGTAGAGACAAATGTTAATGGGGCCTCTCAAGACAAACAGCTGATACTCGGCTGATAAGTCTTTTATGGCATTCCACTTACACCAAAGGATGGAGTGATGTAATAGCAGTCAAGTTAGCTTTCATTTTGTGTGGGAGGAAGGTTCTTAAAGTAATGATCAATGACATATGTCCTGCATACGGATGAATGTGAATGCTTTCTTTGATTTGCAGAGGATAGAATGTGTAATGTTTTAACTTGCAGTGTTATAAGCTGCTGAACATATTTGTGCCCTTTGTCCTGAAGTAAAGCCAGGTATGGAATATTCAGCAGATATTGGAAATGAGGGTGAATTAATGTTAAATCCAGGCCATTTTAAGTTCACAGTTTACATTTTGCAACTTATATGGTTCCTGAACAGTCCTGTTTGTTAATGGTTTGTTATGAAAATTAAACTCTAATATATTGGAATCAAATAGGCCTTTGTACAAGCTAACAGTGTATTGACACACATAATTCATATGTATTTGACATGTGTTTTATTGACTGTATTTGGAGCATTCCAATGATAAGATCAAAACAGGATGGACAGACCAGTGGTGGTATGCCACCGGTTCTGCCCAGTTCTGCTGAGCCAGTAGTGGCGATGAGCAGCAGAGACCAAACTGGTTCTCTCCCCCGCTCTGCTGTTGGGCCCATCCACCCACCCGCCTGCCCAGGTTCCCAGACACACCTTTATCTTCTACTTTTGAAGCATAGCTGCTTTGAACGGCACAGAAGAGTGATGCGTGGCAGCTACTGAAGCAACCAGGAGAGTGCAAGCTTGTAGGAGGTGAGTTGGAACGCCTCTGTGCCTGCGCAAACGCCTCTGCACCTGCAGAGTGTGGGTTTGGCATGCCTGTGCATGCAAAGTGTATTACGTGCATAAAGCATGCCCACCGAACTGGTGGTAAAAGTTTTTGAATCCCACCACTGGGACAGGTCTTAAGGGACATAGACAGCCCTGAGATAGTTAGGCCCTATGTCAGGAAAGTTTTAATGTTAACTAGACAACCTCTGACCAAGTGGGTCATCCTTTCAAGGATATTTCCTTAAAATAACTTCTAATGGACTGCCTTCACTAGAAAGTACATTTAGAGATGTAGCTGTTTTGAAAATAACAGTACAGATAGTCCTTGACTTATAACAGTTCATGTAATGACAGTTCAAAGTTACAGCGGCACTGAAAAAAGTGTCATTATACCAGATGCCTTGTTCAATGGTATTGAAAGCCACAGACATTCAGGAGGCCCAGGATAGCTGCCCATCTTATGCCCTCCAGAGGTCATCTGCTGTAACCAATGCCATCTCAGTACTTTACCTTGGCTTGATCCTAGACTGAAAAGAGTTAGTCGTCTTCATCTAGGGCCATTTGTAGCTAAGCACCAAGCACCATCCCAACAATCTCCTCTAAAAATATAGACACGAATAACAGTGCAGTTACAGGTAGTGCTGAACTTTCAACAATTGTTTAGAAACAATTTGAAATTATGGCAGGCTCCCCCAGTCTGACCCAGATTTGAAGTTCTGGCATCCTCCCTCCAGGATCACATGATTGCATTTTGTGTGCTTGGCAACTATCTGTCATTTACCGCCATTTGACATGTCCTGTGGTCATATGACCATGATTTACGATGGTTTTTTTTTTCCAGAAACCAATGTTTGCTTCTGGTTTCTGGCAAAAAAATGCCATTGCAAACAATGAGTTCATATAACACCTGTGGCATTTGCTTAATGACCATGCTATTCGCTTTATGACTGCTATGTTTGCTTAACCACCATGGCAAAAAAAAAAAAGTCATATAGATTGGGCACATGAAGATCCATTTAATAGTCAGCATGACTTATGGCCGTAATTCTAGGCATTATTGTGGTCATAAATGGAGATTACCTGCACTGAATATTCATGACATATGGGTAAAATAATGGGTAAAAATTACAGTTCTGCCATAAGCCAGGCTTGCTGTGTTGTCTGAATGCTATCTTGTATCAAGTTGAAAGCCAAGCAAGTTTGACAGCTGGTATTGGACATTTGTCCTTTTGCTAAAAACATAAATTAGTAACTCATGAAGAGGTCACACCAAAATCATGATTTAATTTTATACACACTGAAAAATATTGTGTGTTAACTGTCAGCTAAGGGGGAAAAATCTTTTCTATTCAGCAATCTTTATTCTAAACTATGAATTAATTTCATTGTTTTATCCGATCACTTTCAGAAATGTTTGAACATAGAATTTGTTCCTTGCTTCCTGGCAGTTGGAAAAGTTCCACGTCTCCTGTTTCCAGTTGCTAAAAAGAATGCTTCGCTCATTGCTTCCCCTCCCACACCAACTGTCTTGCCTTTCCTGTTGGCCCCTGTTCTTTTCAGTAACGTGCATAGCATGCTGTGTTGCAGGAGGACTTTTAAATTTGGGATAGTGGTTGGACTGGCTTTCTGTAAGAAGCAGCATGATTGTGGAGATAGTGCTTCAGTCAAGTAGTTTTGACAGAGAGTGTGATGAACAACCATGCTCCTTTTCTGAGGAGGTGTCTACTTCCAATTTTCTTGATTTGAAAGGTATGCTTGAGAAACCATGTTTTGCATGGCTCTTATTCTATCACTGTGTAAAAATGTATGTTTCTCTCTTGAGATTCTTGAAAGGATTAAAAGTGTATTAAAGTTTGATTTGCAGGGATCTTACTGGCTCAGAACGGAGGATGGGCAGTTTGCCATCTTTTTATTAGTAATTGGTGAAAATGGTTGAAAGTAATACATTAGATGAAACATTTGTTTCAATTGTAATTATTAAGACCTTTTTACATTTCTTCCATTATAAGAGATTGTTACATATTTGTGAGGGTTTCTAAAAGAGATTAAAGAAAGAGATTAATCATTGAGATATTTGAGATTATTGCAGTCTTTTTGCTTCTTATTACAGACAGTGCCTGTAATTTTAATTGGAGGTTAAACTAAAACTATATTGGTCAGTCTTATTGACGACCTGTGGTAAATCTGGGATGAGGGAATACAATCATTCTGATTCTGCTTGCTGTCTCAGTTACATTCTGGATCATCTCCAAGAATTCAGAATTGGGAGGATGAGGGAAAAGAGTACTGTTTTTTTACACTTGATTTCAGTTGGTAGACTTTAGTCCTCCATTGAGGAGCTATCCTATCTCCCCATAAAGCCACTAGAAGAGATCATCTACTGACATGTGATAAGATATTATCAGTACAGGTAGTCTTTGACTTAACAACCATTCAAAGTTATGACATACTTGTAAAATAGGACTTATGACCCAGATTCAAAGTTCTAACAGTTGGGGGCCCTCCGCAGTTATATGATCGAACTTCAGATGCTCGTGCAACATGGCTTCATTTACAACTGTTTGCAGCATCCCACAGTCATATGACCATGATATATGATAGTTTTGCTGAAAACTAGCACTTCTGATTTATGGCAAAACTGTGCCCATAGCAGACCAGTGTCTGCTGGAAAAAAGATCATAAAATCAGTTTGTAATGTGACCAGCCCATTTTACAACTATCACAATATATGAACATAATGGGCTAACTCTATCACAAACTGAATGACACAATTAGTAAGCATGGTCTACCTGTACATACTATTTTTAAAATAATATATTGACTCTTGATCTAGTACAATTAAATATCTATGTGTATGTCTCTTAAAAGTGCGCACATAGATAATTTAAAGTGGATTGTGGTCAGATGTTAATGGCATTTTCTCAGGCATTCAGTTTGTTTTTTAATGTTTGTTTCATTAGTTAGTTGATGGAGCTTCACTAGCTGGCAAAGCAAATGGATGCTAGATGCTATTGATTATGTGCAGATCAAGAGAACAACTCCATAATCCTCTTGTCCATTCCATTGTTCCATGTGCTTAACAACGTTCCTGTTGACAAAGCTTTGCATGTGTGAGATGAAAAGTTCTAATCCTTTTAAGCAGAAGACTTCAAATTTTATATTATTTCTGCTAGTCTTTTGATTATGAAATTGTGTCTAAACTTGATTTTTATGTGCCATTCAGGACTACATTCACCATATTATTAAATTTCAAAGAAAAGAAAATAATTCTTCTTTGTCTTCTCTCTTCTCCTCTCCACTCCCTCTTCTCTTCTCAGAGGCTCTCCACCGCCCTTTTGGTTGTGACACTGAACCACAGGCACTGAATGAAGCCATCAGGTGGAGTTCCAAGGAGAATCTTCTAGGAGCCACTGAGAGTGACCCCAATCTTTTTGTTGCACTTTATGATTTTGTAGCAAGTGGTGACAACACACTCAGCATCACCAAAGGTAAACATAATTGCCTCCTGTTTATGCCTATGAGAGCACATATGAATGTAATTAGAAACAAAACTTTGGCATGCATTAATAGTAACAGTAGTAATAAAATGTGCTTATTGAAAATGCCAGAGCAGTGATTATTATAAGAAAAGTGGATGGGCGCAGAAATGATAGGATTATCAAATGTGGGGAAATCATTGAGCATGCAATGAACTAAATATATCTTACAACTTTTCATCAAAATGGGAGGGGATTGCACTTTCTTAAGAGTCTTTAAATGTAGGAAAATATATTCCTTTTTATTTTTTTTTTCTTTTGCTTGGCAAATGAAATCAACCCAAAATTTATTTACATTTGATTTAAAAATTACATTTACCAAGCTCAATATTTTATTTCATTAAACTATGAAAATATCTTTATCTAAAATAGTTTTGTATAATGTGATTTGTAACATTGGTCAAAAATAGGCAACTATTACTGAAGTGTCAAAATGAATAATCGTTTGTAAAACCTTGAATTTCATTGATCTAGTCAGAAAAGAGAATTATGTGCCAGGGTTATAGAACACTTTGAATTTCAAAGTGAACTCCGTGAATTTGAAGTATGTATGTGAAGGAGTAGTTCTGTTTCCTTCAGATGACTTCAGATTCATTTCATAAGCAACAAACATGGCTTATACTATATTAATTTTTTGCTCAAATCTACAAGACACTTAAGAGAAATAACATTGGAATACATGTATTATTCCATATTTGCATTGTCAGTTGTTAACTTGTTAAAGTTGTTAAATGTGAACATGTTAAAGCATGCTCTTAGAAATTGAATTATTTTCTCTGTGACAGTGTACTATTTAATTTGCTACTAGAGCACATTGTAGCTTTTTGTGTAACAACTTTTGAATCAAGAAATGAGGCATAACAGCAGTTCTCCATCTAGATTGCATTGGATGACAGGCCTGCTATGATTTAGCAGTAAGCTATATATATCATAGTTGTATCTCTTGCCCATTCTGTCCAGGCAAATATTCTTAGTCTTTTTTATTAAAGTTTTTTTTATTCTTATGTTATAACCCATAAAAATTCAATTTCAATTGAACAGTAAATAATGTTTGCTTATCATTTTAACAAATCTCTCTTATAACATTAGTTCTTTTCTTATATTTCCATGTTTTCAGCTTCAAACAATCAATGTCCATTAGTCTTTGTTTCCAGATCCCTTCTGTTGGTTTTTCCCAAAGTTACCAGATAGTTCCAAAGCAATTTCTTAAAATATCTTCCCCTTTGTAATTCCAATATTTCACTTTTCAGGATTTTTGTTTCATTATAATGGAGTTCCTCTTATTTTCTTTTAAGTTCCAAGTCAATTTTAAAAGGACCAGACACTTTTCAAAAAGTGAAATTTTTCCTGCACCATTAGATGGCACTCTCAATTCTGTTTCCACCCTTTCTTTCACTTCTTCCTCTTTTTTTATATAAAACTTTTGTTAATTTCACCAATTCCAATTATAAGCTATTATTTCTTTTCAAATACATTCTATTCCAGCATTTACTTATGCCAATTTAGTGCCAAAAATTCAATAATTATCCAATTTAAAATTCCAAGCCTTTTGTGTCCAAATATTTTCTTCTAAATTTTCACCTCCAAATTATTCTTTCAATATTCAAAGTCAGTTTTTTGAGTTCCAATTTCCTATTTTCTCTCTCTGTTCACTGCTTCTACACACTTTCACAAAATAGTTCTTTATTCCTTAATTCCGGGTACCTTTATATCCATATGTTTAGCCTGGTTCACACTCTACTGCAACGTTACCTCTCCAGCAAAGTCTTAGTTTCCCAGACCTACTTCCCATCTTTGTGATGGCCATTTTGACCACTGCTGCAACTTGTCTTCGGAGGGGGTTTATCCTGTCAGGGTGGGGAGATGCGTCTCCCCTAGAGCTTCCAAGTGATTCCCCCCTTTCTTCACCACCCCTCTAGGGTGGTTCTGGTCCCAATTGGACCCTCCAACAAGTGAGCTCAACGTGAAATCATGCACGATTGTGGATTTCACTACGACCACGAGGGAAGAGCAACCAGATTTTTTTCCTAAAATCTTTGATGCAGTAAAATTATTAAATATTGGAATACCAATTTGGTGACATCAGAGATGTGTGCTTCAAGATGATAATACCCATTATGGTTATCATTTTGGGATTAGGCAAGTCTCCTTTGACAACCATTTTGTAAATTGACATATTAGAGGCCATAAAAATTCCAAATGTCACCTAGTCCCCCGTCCCCCCCCCAAAAAATATCTTATTTCTCTTGTATAAAGATCTGTGAGTATTCACTTTGGTATCCCACATTATTGATATTTTGGTACCCAACAATCTGTCATCATTTAATTCTGTTAATTTTCTGTAACCTTGGATTTTTACTTGGTTTGGTCTGATCATATAATTCAAACTAGTATCTGTCTGTCCTAATAAATTTGAGATCCTCAATACTTTTGGTGTGTAGTACAACTGAAAAATTCTTCTGATTTACAGAATTTAAGTCTCCTTTGGTAATTCAAGCATATGCTTTTCATATTCCTGAATCTGCTATTCCATTGTCTGATTTCTACTGGTCATAATTATGATGCTTTCTTATTCCTGTACTTTTTAATGCTTCATACTTGTATAAACCAAATATCAGATGCACAAAATGGTATAGTTCACACATAATGTAAAAGCAAGAATATTTTAATCTGTGTTCTGATGAACTCAGTACTGGTTCATGCAGTACTAAGTCATTATAAGCAGATTCATATATTGTGCGAAATTAAACATATTGGAAATAGTATTAAAGTATCAGGTCAATGCTTACTGAATAATATTATCCATGATGAATATTAAGGAAACATGTTGTGCAATATGGTGATGTTTATGGTGAAAATTATAGAACAGAAAATCTATAAAACTGTCATTTATGAGACAGCGGAGTAATAGAAATTATCTGTTCTATCTGTTTTGTGAGAGATATCTCGGGACATTAACATGGTATACAAAGATATACTCTCTGTGCTTAATTTCTAGGTGTTACTACTTCTATGATATTCTTGTTTGTGTGAATGAGACTATTTCTTATATGGTTAGGACAAGGCCAACTTTAAAATAAATCCCATTTTATCTATTTGGAGTCTTCTCTTTGTCTTAGGTGAGAAGCTACGTGTATTGGGTTACAATCAAAATGGTGAATGGAGTGAAGTACGCTCCAAAAATGGACAAGGATGGGTGCCAAGTAACTACATCACTCCAGTAAACAGCCTGGAGAAGCATTCCTGGTATCATGGACCAGTATCACGCAGTGCAGCTGAATATCTGTTGAGCAGCCTCATTAATGGCAGCTTCCTTGTTCGAGAAAGTGAGAGCAGTCCAGGACAGCTGTCAATCTCACTCAGGTACGAGGGACGTGTTTACCACTACAGGATCAATACCACCACAGATGGCAAGGTAATTTCTGCATAAATACAGTACATCGATATGTATATAACATTTGGGCCAAGAAATCTTAAATATACAAGTTTTTAAGCAAATGCTTCCTATTCTGTAATTCCATCTGCCTTTGTTAAGAGTAAGTGCCTTTCTAGCAAGGGATGTCCTTCTGATTTTGTGTTGCACAAATTGATTAGCCACAGCTCAAATATCAAGGAAGCACTGAGATAATAGTTTCTATTTTCTATTCGTATCAGCACCATTCCCTTCTGCATTATTTTGTAGAAATTGAAGAAAGTCATTTTAGGAGACAAACACTCCATTGGTTAAATTCTTATAACTAATGGGTTATGATATATTCAGATACTGAGCCATGAGAAAGTTACTCTTGTAGTAATTCTGATGTGACAGATTTACAGCAATGTAGATTTGTTCTAGTAATCTTTTTTAATTTTGAAACATTGTTTGAAAAGTTATGTGTACCCTGATCATTCTAAATGAAAAATAGAAAGCATGGAAATTCTTGTTTGTAGTGGGTTCATTTCTTGGAAAATGAAGGTTATTGGTCCTAATTCTTTAGATAAATCCCTTGGAGACAGTAGGCAGAGTCAGTTGCTAGACTTATTATGAAGAGGGACAAATACTGCTCTAATAATAAAGTTGAAAATAACTAAAAGGAAGCAAGATCAAATAGTCACATGTTGTTCCAGAAAATAATGATGATTTCCCAGTTGCTTTCTGGACAAACTACTCATCGCAAGGCCAAAGTACCTGGAGCAAACTTCAGAACTCTCCAAGCAGAAAATGCAGAAGAAGCAAAGTCTAAGATGACAATACAGGTAGTCCTCAATTTACAACCATTAATTCGAGCTGTCCAAGGTTACAGTAGTATTGGAAAAATATGGACTTATGACATGTAGCCATTATAGCACCTCCATGGTCACATGATCAAAATGTGGATGTTGGCCACCTGACTTTCACTAACTTCTTCTTGGATCCAGGCTCTAGGAAAATGTGCAGCCCTGGGAGGCATGTGATCAGTGCAATAGAGTAGCAGAGCTTCATCTGTCAAAGGAAGCTAATCAGGCATGGCCAAAGAGGAAGCAGCAGGACAGTGAAGCATGATATTGTATGTTGCCAAGCAAGGCAGGAGAGCAGGCATCAGTTTCCTGAGCAACTGTTGAGACTGTGAAGGGAGGGACTGTTTGTGATGACAGTACAACTGGAGGAAACGGGATGTAGGACTCCCAGAGGCATAGCTTACACTCTACAGCTTGTGTTGAAAGTGCTTCTGGAAAACTAGTCTGCAGACTTCAGTGAGAAATGGAGGCAAGCCCAACTCACAAATCCTTTGCTTGAACTCAGCCCAACTTTCCTCCTGCAAATCTCACAAATGGTCAGCAACATGAGCACTCCTTGAGAACTGGCCTACAGGCTTCAGCATATTGGAAATTAATGGCCTTTTGTGAGGTTTTGCTTGAGGAAGGCTGGGCCAGGACTGAGTAGATAGCTTGCAGGAAGGCTTTGCCCATGCTGAACTTTTCTCTATCCTTCTCTGAAGCCTGCAGGCTAGTTTTTCCAGAAGATATTCCAGCACAAGCTGCAGAATGTGTATTCATCTGCAGGAAGCTCACATCCCACTGTTTTCTCCACCTCTGTTACTACCCTGACCAGCATCTCCCACACAGCCTCTACCTTCACTGGAAAGCTGGCATCAGCTTCCTTCCTTGTCTGGAAACAGTATCATGTCTCGCTGTTGTAGTGCTTCTTCTCTAGTTGGCCCTTCAGCATACAAGTCTCCACCACCCTGGCACATTTATCATGCATATCCCAGGGCTGGACCCTCTCTCAGCATCTGGACCTGGATTAGTACCAGGAGGAAAAAGATGGCAAAGGTCAGCTGCCAGTAGGCAAAGGTCAGAGGCCAGCAGAAGTAGGTGACAGAGTTCAGGTCAGTCAAAAGGGCAGACAGGGGGGAAATAGATGGCAGGAGGCGGGGTGGTGGTGGTTGAAACAGGGCAGCAGAAAGTCTGAGGCACTTATTTAACAATGGTGCTGTCCTAGCCTAACAACCTCAACTGGGAGTACTAGAATTACTGTCACTAAGTAGCGCGGTCATATGTTTCTTCTAACGATCACATTGCTTATCAGCAGAAATTCCAATTGCAATTGTAGACAGAAGTCAAAGACTACCTGAATTGTGATTAAAAGGCTATGTGTCAGAAATATTCCATGGACTAGATTGGGAAACTATGAATTAAGCCTAATGGTTGGAAGCTTTCCGCTCAAGAATTAGATTATAACATTAAAGTATTAAGGTATACACGCATTCCCAAAAAGAGAAAACAAAAAGTTTAAAAGAGAAATATTTGTTTCTCTTTTTTTGTAATAATTTTATTAAGTTTTAGATGCAATAAAAAATAATACAGACTAAAATAAGAAAAAAAGTGCAAAAAGGAAAAAGAAACCCTTCAATAAAGCAGCTTCCTATCCTCATCACAATCTCTTCATCTTCTCTTAATTAACATGTATAAAACACACACACACACACACACCCCTTTCAGAGACAACTATCTTGTGATTTCCTCATGAAGAGCATTCATAAGGAGAACAACTTTGTTCAATCTTGTTGTCTCACTTTATCCAAAGAAGACTGTAGGCCAATCTACTCATTGGTCCCTGCCAATGGCTGCACATGTTGGCCTCACTTTTTTCAGAGCCATCTTCAGTCCACCGTCTTCCCCATAAATCACTCTTGTCTATATTTCTACATATAGCCCTGTTTCCTCTCTTTTACAGGAAAGAAGATGATAGATAGGTTGGCTGCTGACAAAAATCAAAAGATTCCCAGGGTCTTTAAAATCTTTTTTTCTCCAATTCTTATTGCAAGTTTTCATCTTTGTCTTTGCTTCCTCCGTATTTTCTGTGCTGAGAGAGTAATCTCAAGAATAAGGCCTATCTCTTAATAGTCAGAATATTTCATAAGGCTTTGTTTTCTTTTCATAAACTATTGATTATTTTGTTTCAGGAAAATGATTTGGAGAGAAGAGGGATTTTTTTCTCACTTGCTTATGTTTTCATGTTGCATATTGACCAGTTTATATAAGGTCTTCATTTCCTCTTTAATAGGTATATGTGACAGCTGAAAGTCGCTTTAACACATTGGCAGAACTAGTTCACCACCACTCAACAGTAGCTGATGGCCTTGTAACAACTTTGCACTACCCAGCACCCAAGTGCAATAAGCCCACAGTTTATGGAGTGTCACCCATCCATGACAAATGGGAGATGGAAAGAACAGATATTACCATGAAGCACAAACTCGGGGGAGGACAATATGGTGAAGTGTATGTTGGGGTATGGAAGAAATATAACCTTACAGTTGCAGTGAAAACACTCAAGGTACGATTGCAGTCATGGGAGCATTGTGGTGTTATTGAAATGCAGTGTATACATTGTGGTGTTATTGAAATGCAGTGTATACTGCTAGGCCTAGAGTACTTGTCTGCTTGCTGAGGTCATGAATATCAAAGGTTTGTGGCTACAAAAGCACAAACCTTGTGAACTTGGACTGTTTAATACTGGCAGATTTTTAAAGGTAGTCCTGAGCTTTAAATCATTCATGAAGGGATTGTTTGAAGTTACAATAGTGCTGAAAAAATTGACTTGCAACTAGTTCTTGCATTTATCATAACATCCTTGTGGTCATGTGATTGTGATTCAGGGGCTTGGCAATCAACATGCATTTGTGGTGATTACAACATCTTGGCATCTCATGGTCACCTTTTATAATCTTCCCAAGCCAATTTCCGACAAGCAAAACCAACGGGAGAAGCCAGATTTGCTTAACAACCATGGAAAATACATAATAAAATTGGGCACAATTCACTTAATGATCATGTAGCTTAATAATGGAAGTTCCAGACTCAGTTTTGGTCTTAAGTTGAGGACTGCCTATACAAATGGAAATGCTCTTCTTCCACACATTTAAAAATGGTGCCTATTAAAACTCTTAACATTTTCCTTCTTTCTGTATGCTGGAAATTTCAAATTCTTGGTTAGGACAACCACTCTGCATATACATATATACAAAACATACTGTCAGAACATGGATTCAGCATCTCAGTTTTGCTACAGTGCTTTGTGTCTATCTTGCTACAGTCCACAGACTTATTCAGAGTATATATGTGTAAAAAGCCTTTCCTGCAGAGATTAACCTTCCAAAAGATGTACTTTCAAGTGAAAAAACGTTCCATCATTTGCTTGAGGTACTATCGATCCATTGGAAAAGTTCAGATGTTTGTAACTAAATTACTTTCTGAAATATTTAATGTAATTTAAGGGATGATGTACCTGCAAATACCTTTTTGGGAGTAGATACAGAGACTACTGGTTGGTTACTTCTGGAAATACAGTGCAACCAGTAGATAGATCTTTTTCAATTTAAAAAGATTTAGAAAGTCATGATTGCAGAAGTGTTGATCTCCTGAACATGATCTTTCCATTGTGTGCTCCTACTTTTCTGTATCTTATTGTTGGGTTGGGAACAAGAAAAAAAAAGAACTGGGAAATTGGATATGTACCATGGTCTGTCATTTGCCCCCGTTGTATTAAGGCATAGGCTCCCAAATTTCTGTGTAAATTAATTGCGGTTATTAAGAGGAGGCATGTCTTATCAAACTTCCAGGAA
Source organism: Laticauda laticaudata (assembly GCA_004320025.1). NCBI lineage: Eukaryota > Metazoa > Chordata > Lepidosauria > Squamata > Elapidae > Laticauda > Laticauda laticaudata. Next base: position 50,683 of record BHFT01044222.1, read on the forward strand.
GATACTATGGAGGTAGAAGAGTTCTTGAAAGAAGCTTCTGTCATGAAGGAAATCAAGCATCCAAATCTAGTACAATTATTAGGTGAGTGTACAAATCTGATCACACTGCTCTTTTTGTTTTAAATATATTATTATTTCCCTTGTAAGTTCATACATCAAACAGTTGAGGCATAGGATTTAAGTTTTACTTACTTTGGACCAGTTTGAACAAAGCTTTAAATATGAAAAGCTTTCCTCTGATGAAATTGTATTTGTTGAACTTGCTCATTAGGCATGAGAGTTTTCTCTCCAGCTTTCCACCCACTTGATATATTATTAGAAAAGACTACATCTGCTTAAAGTAAATGACATCCCACCTCAATCTTGCAGTTTTTGTTTCCTATATTTTATGTGAATGAATGAATCTGTGGTTGTTGATTTTCTCTAAATCTATGAACCTGTGCAAATGTGTTGAAAGTGGTTGCAGAGGTGGAATTGGCAGTCAAGGCCATCTTGTTATTTTTCAAGCTTGAAATTAATCTCTTAGTCTGCAAATGCCTAAAAGCAATGGCTTTTTTAAAAGTAGATTCAGAACCATGGTTAAAGCAAACAAAATCTCCAAACTTCAACCAATTGTAACCCCCATTCCCAGCCCAAAATTTAGTGTAGTCTTTCCTCTCTTTTTGTTCTCAATAAATAATCTCTTTTATTGCAATATATATTCCCATTTTCTTCATAACCATAAGAACTAGAAATATTATTATGGTGTCCAGAATATAGACTCACCTTGCTAATGGGGAAACAACAATTGCCACTGCTTCATGTGTATCAAGGCTGGATCACATGTTATCCACATTAGTGGCATTGATGGGAATGTCTTTTTGCTAACAAATTTGTCATTAAAATAAAGCAGTATGGTGTGTTGCTTAATTTTGATGGCAAACAGTTTTTTCTATACATCTTTCTTGCTGTTTTGTTTTGTTAATATCTAAGTAGTAAGTTATGGAGGAGAGATTCCTTCTATTCCAGAAGTAGAAAATGAACTCTTGAAGTAGGTTCATTTTTTAATTAAACGGAAGACCATATGTAATTTCAGGTTGTTACATAGCATTCATTTGTTTAGCAACTGTTCAAAATTACAATGGCATTAAAATGGACTTATAACTGGTCCTCAAAGTTATGACCAATTCACCACAGTCATATGATAAAGATTTGGGCCCACTTCATTTATGACTCCCTCTCCCCCCCACCCCCGCCCCTACATCTTGCTGACTTTCCTCTCTATCCACCTTTTTTGGCATAATTGTCATGATCTTGCTATGCCATAGCGGTGTGACTTTTCACTGCATTGCAGCAATGAGGTTTCACATTGCAGGGCTGTGGCTTTTGGGGTACTGTTAATAATCCCCCCCTCCCTCCCTCCCTCCCTCCCTCCCTCCCTCTCTCTCTCTCTCTCTCTCTCTTTGATCTTGTGTAAATTCTGTTGTGTCAAAATTATCTGTNTGTAAATTCTGTTGTGTCAAAATTATCTGTGTAGAAATCTTTGTAGTATTTGCTAGAGAATTTTAAAAAAAATCATTAAAAATTGATTTCTTTAATTGTGAGGAATAAATCTTCATTTATTTTAATGTAGAATGCAGTGCTACCACTTTGGACAATTACTGCTTAGATTTTATTGCAAAATCGTAGGTACGTAAGGATTTACCAGCTCTCCTATGTTTCTTCAGGTGTGTGCACCCTAGAACCCCCTTTTTATATAGTAACCGAATATATGCCCTATGGGAACCTGCTGGACTACCTACGAGAGTGCAATCGGGAAGAAGTGACTGCTGTTGTCTTGCTGTACATGGCCACCCAAATATCTTCTGCCATGGAGTACCTGGAGAAGAAGAATTTCATTCACAGGTCAGCAGGAAACCTTGACATTCAGTGAAGCAGGAATGTAAGAATGTATCTATGAATTGCAGTGCATTATCTTGAAGGTGAAGATGTAATAGGATTTGATTGATGTGACTTATTCCAAGCCAATTTGAATTGAAGGAAATCTCAGGGAACTTTCCCTAATTTTATCATTTTTTTAATTTGAGGACAAATAGCAAATTTCTTTCCCATAGCTTTTGAAAAAAGACTGATAACATAATATATGTTTGAAAGCTCAGATACCTATGTATATGTTTTGCCCCAAATGTGTCTCATCTTGATTGTAAGGTAAAGGTAAAGTTTCCTCTGTCCAGTTCTTTCTGACTCTAAGGGAGCAGTGCTCATCTCCATTTCTTAGCCAAGGGAACCAATGTTGTTCAAAGACATTCCATGGTCATGTGGCCAACATGATTATATCCTGAGGCACACAAAACTCTGTTACCTTCCCACCAAAGTAGTACCTATCTATCTACTTACATTTCCACGCTTTTGAAATGCAGGCAGGAGCTGTGCCAAGCATGGGAGCTCACCACATTGCGCAGTGCTTGGGTCTTGAACCTAGGCTGTCAACTTTCCAACTGACAAGCTCAGTTGTATTTAACTACTGAGCCACCATGCCCCTCATCTTGACTGTATAAGTGTTTTATGAATCTTTAAAGATTACATTTTATATTCTGAATTACTTCTATCATGGCTATAGTATTTTGTTGGGCTAGAGTATTCTGTCATCAGAATTGGGCTCGATTTTCTGTCATCAGAATTGTTATTCTGTTGATACAAGAACATGAATTTTGGATAAAAAGTATTTTAAGCAGAATCAAACAAATACTCTACATTTACTAGCTCCCAGCTTCAATTTCAGAGAAGAAAACATTAATACATTAATACTCAGAAAGATTGCTATACTCAGTTATTAAAATTCAAACTTCCATGTGTAATGGAAATTTAGGTGCAAGTTTTTGACATAAATATGAAATACTAAAAAGTAAACAATTTCAATATAGTGCTTTCATGTTAACAAGTTAGGGCTACTAGACAATAAAAATGTTCTTAATTAGTGTAGGGATTCAAAATCCATTGTGACCTTGATGTAATAAGATTCATCCACCAATTGAATGAGAATCAGAATAAAATCTTAGTATCTTTTAAATGGAATTAATTTTAAATGGAATTAAATATAACTCATGCAGTGACCTCATATTTAATATTTTTTCTCTTCTGAACCATTCGCAGTTCAGAAGTAAATTTGCAATATTAGAGAAGAGACCATCTTTAACAAACAAATGGGGCGACGTGAGTTGAAGCGAAAAGAGGAAAAAAGGGAATTAAAAATTGGAGATTAGACAAGGTAATTAGAAAAGAGAACAGTTTGAAAAGTAAACAAAATATAAGCAAGAAGCAGAAGGGAGGATGACAGAAGGAAGTGGAGGGGGACTAAAACTGGTGTGAGAAAAAGAGGGGGAAAATAAAGGGGAAAAGAAGTTACAAGAAACATAATCGGGAAATAAAGAAACATGAGAAATGAACAAAAATAAAAAGAAATAGTTTGTTTAAAAGACACAGAGAAAATGGTTAAAAACAAAAATTAAGAGAGGATTCTGCAAGGTGACAAGGGATAGTATAAATATATTAGAAATAATAAACTATGTAGAAAATAGGAAAATATATGTTATTAAAGTGGAAGATGAAACTGGTATTGTTAATTATTGGAATATTTGCTAACAGTCAAATATAGAGATAAATGGAATAAAGGTGAAAAAAAGGAAAATATGAGAAATATATTAGTTCATATATGGAATTTAATTGAAATGAATTATGAGGATTGTTGTAAGATTATAAGATTAAAAGTGGAAGGAAAATATGAATATTAATTATATTTAATGACTTATCAAATATAATTGAAAAGAATGAGAATGATTGTAATGAGATCAATATCAATTTCTGGTATGAATTTGAATAGGTTAATTATCTTCTTTACCTTTTTTCTTTGAAATTTAAAGTGTATTGGGGGTAACTTAAGGGAAAAGTACCATGTGGAATCTGACTGAAAAGGGATATATATTATAATACAGTAGTTAGGAGCTGAATGTTATAACTGTTTAAGGGGACAATTTAAAAGTTGAATGTTTAATGGGATTTGAAAGGGAACTAATTATAAGATATGAAGGTGACACACTCTCATTGGCAACCATAGGGGAAACCTTGTTTTGTAATGTTTGAAATGTGGAGGAATTTTTTCGGAAATGATTAAATAAGAATATGCAATGAAATTGTAAACAGGACAGAAAAAAGTACAAGTATAATTATTATGAAGATATGAAAAATTTGAAAAGGAAATGAAATAGAAATGAATGAGAAAGCTATAAAATAAGCCCGAGGGAAGTATTTGAGAAAAAAATAAATAGAGAACATATAAAGTAGTGATAAGATATGAAATTGAATATGAAAGATGAATATGTAACTGAGATTATATCTGTATGGAGATATGAAAACCTGGAACCATGCTGTTCGCTAAAAAAAGATGTTTTGGGTTTTTTTGGTGAAAACACAAATAAAATTTTATTTTTTAAAAAAGTAAATTTAGAATACATTGTAGGAGCTGCACCAAAGACCTAGGAGAGCCATATGCTTTCCATAGACTATCCCCTTACACCCTGCAGCCTACAGGAGTACATTCATGTGAACTAGTTCCATTGACAATGAGAAGATTCTTGAATATCAGAATAATAGAGCTGATAGGTAACTATTAATATGACCTCAGATTAAATTATATGATTGTGAAAAAAACTTCCTTTCTATTCTTTTCTGAAGAAGTCACTGGAACTGACTTTAAAAATAGCAAACACCCCCATCAATAGTCATAATAAAGTAGTGATGATTCATTGACACTATGGGGCTGATTTTTGCTACAAGATTTCCCAGCGGATGTAAAGCACTTGAGAAAGGGCCTGAATAAGCTGGCAAGTGTTTCTGAGATCATGGCTCATCTATGGATGACTTCCAGGTTGCAACAGCCAAAATGTAGGGCAGGACAATTCATTGGGATTATTGCTTAAATCTGGGAGGTGGACCATCCGTCCAAAGCTAGCCTCGCTTCCAAAATCTTCCAGGAAGAAAACCTATTTGGCAAATCCTCATATTCCCTGTTTTTGAGCAACAAAAAGATCTTGCCCATAATTCTTTAAAATAACACGGGACAGAGACATGGTCCAACATTTTCAACAGAGACTTGCTTTTCATTCAGAGAACAAGCATTAGCATTCCTACTGATCCTGTGCTGGGCAAAAACTGAAACATACTCTTCCAGTCTCAGTGAGATCAAATGACCTTCAATATGACACAAAAAAAGATCTGTTTGGAAGACTACTTCCAGAAATTCTGTCGTATCTAGGAGGCCAACCCAACTAGCAGACGTGCTGAGAACAACTGTTATAACTTCTGAGAAACTGAGACAGATTTCTGTCCTCCCCAATGCATCAGGCGTTTAATAAATATTAGTGGTATAAAGCAAGTACCATTTTAAGAACTGTTTTCAGGAACCTTCTTGATTTTTATTAATTGTTTCCAAGATAAACAGAGATTGGACAGCAGAGTTAAACCTATATAGATTGATCAAATGATGATCTGGCAATCATTATACCAGGTGACCTGAAGGTATCCATAGATTTAACATAGGCTAGCTTTTATATTCCCATCAGATGCCTACAAGTTTTCCTTCAGCAACAGTACCCAGTTTCAGTTCAAGGTAAATAGGACAACATTTACAGAAAAAGCTTTATGGTTAAGTGAATCAAAAGCCCAACCAGTGCTATATTTAAGGATCATGAAAGATAGGACATAAGGATAGGCTTTTTAAAGAATGGTCAGAGAGGACATAAAGATAAGATCCTAAAGGGGACATAGTCAACACTTACGAAGGTGGTATGTATCCAAGGAATAAATAATATATAAATAGTGCCTTGCTGGATCAGATCCCTGGCTCATCTAGTCTAGCAGTCTGTTCTCACGGTGGTCAGTTGACTGCACAATGAAGTCTCCTAGTTTCCCCACAGATGGCCTTTAAAGGCAGTCACACTACTGTCAAGCTAATAACTATTGATCCCATGATTTCCATGAATTGGTCCAGGTTTTTTTTTTTAAGTGAGTCAAGATGGTAGCCTGTGCCATCTCTTGATAGCAAATTCAAATACTAAATTATGTGTTGCATAAAAAGAAAATCCTCTTGTCTTTCCTAATTCTTTCAGGGTTCCGTTTCATTGGCTTATTTTTATTCATACTTTCTGTGGGGATTTCTTCTGTCTTTGTTGTTCTTTACTCATTTTTAACTCTTTCTGACCTGATGGATATTATTTTGCTAGGAATGTCTGTCAATAAATACTTATTTGAATTATTCTTCTGAATTTGTGCTTCTTCCATTACAGAACCATATTGCCACTAAACATTGAGTTGTTTGTGTGCATAAAAAACCTCTTGACAAGAACTACAGGAATTGCCAAGGGTGATTTAGAGTGCTTCAATAAAAAGCTACATGAATTAAAAATTGACTGGAGATGCCAGCGTCTCCTTTCCATCATGATAGTTTATAAAGGGTTCATTGAATGTGTGGAAGCTGGCAGTATTTGCAGCAGTAGAGAATAGATCCTATACTCAACATTCTTCTAAAGATGGTAGGGAAACAAAGCATCCTGCTCATGAGCAGGAACAATAGACATAGTCTTCCCCATTTTTAGAACAAAAGCAATAGTTTATTCTGCCATCCCCATGATCTCTAGATCTGCATTGTGTGTTCCTACTAATATCAAGTATTCCTAGTATGGTCTAGATTAGAAGATAAAATTGCTCAGAGGTAAAATTTGGTAAAATCATCTAAATTATTCTCTCCTGGTTTTATGTAGTGTGGGTATGATCTGGTTGAAATTGTGTATGGAGCTTGCTGACATGCCCAAGAACATTATCAAAACAAGCTCCAACTTTGCTTGGAAATTCAAATTTCCTGTCTGGATAGCCAATTAGGATTTGTTTATTTGTTTTTGTGCCTTTGAGTCAATGTTGACTTGTAGTTTCAGAAGTGGTTTCCCATTGCTTCCCTCCGAGGGCTGAGAGAGAGGGACTAGCCCAAGGTTACCCAACTGATTTCATGCCTAAGGCAAGATTACAATGCATGATTTCCTGGTTTCTAGGCCAATGCTTATCTGTTACATTCTCAAAATTTTCATATATTAGGCTAGGATTCTAAACAATTCGTAAGGATTTTTATAATTAGTTTCTCAATCTTAATACTAATTAATCTGGTTCCTTGGTGTGTTTATAATTTTCTAAAATCAACATTCTATTCACTCTTTCCCTGTGTACTTCATAATAAAAAATATTTCTTCAAATTCTTAAATTTACATAAAATTTCTTTTGCTAAGGATTGAAGGAAAATCACACAGTACATTGAAATGTGTCATTCTGAAATTTCTTAGTTTCCTAAAAGAGTTAACGAAGGCATTTTCTGAAATGATTAAGAAGCAATGTGTGAATTCAGTGTCTGTTTGAAGGCTCTGAACTGTGGCTTGGGCAAAGCTGAGTTTCTTTTGGCTTCCAGGTCTCTGAAACCCACCAAAAGACTGTTTTATGGTCTCACAAGGAGTCTCTGTAAAGAACACTTATGGGTGATCTTGGTTCTCTCCTTGAAGCCTAGAACTCCTAAATGAATGTTTTCTTCAAGAAATACATTGTATTTATTGTAGATACTCACAGTTCCAATCTTGTGGATTCTCAGAAGTCATTATTCAACCATTTCCAATTTATCTCCATGAATCCAATCTTAAAATATTTGTATGCATCCTCTAGCATCCTGGTGTGGACCAGTCATACCTTTCAGGATATTTGTGGGGAATATAGAAAGAGGAAGATACAATGGATATATTTGCCGCCTTGAATTATTTCTAAAAATAATAAAGATGGGATACAAATAAATGAATAAAGTAGGAGTGCTAATTTTCTTGTATTTTTGCTTTTATAGGGATCTAGCAGCTCGGAATTGTTTGGTGGGAGAAAATCATGTGGTGAAAGTAGCTGACTTTGGATTAAGCAGACTGATGACGGGTGATACATATACAGCTCATGCTGGAGCAAAGTTTCCTATCAAATGGACAGCACCGGAAAGTCTGGCCTACAACACATTTTCAATCAAATCAGATGTTTGGGGTAAGAGAGAAAAAACCCTTTCATATGGAGTTATTTTCTGTAAATAAATTAGGACTATAAAGTTACATTGGACTGTTTTTATATTCTCAGGATAGTATTTCTTTAGTTAAGAAGTTCAATATACCTTAGTAAGAACAATCAGTGTAATTTAAACAATGCAGCTTTAAACATTCTTGCTTAATTTGCAGCTTTTGGAGTTTTGCTGTGGGAGATTGCCACTTATGGAATGTCCCCCTATCCCGGCATTGACCTTTCTCAAGTTTATGATCTGTTGGAGAAAGGTTACAGGATGGAACAACCTGAAGGTTGCCCACCAAAGGTCTATGAACTTATGAGAGCATGTGAGTATAATGCTCTGATTTTTATTTTACAGGCAAATTTAATTTGAATATCAAAATGTGGCTACAAAATTTAAAGAACTAATATCAAAACACACAAAAACAAGCATGAACCTATTAAAATTAAAACTGCACCATATTCAAAGGAGAGTAACAGCCCCAGTGTAAAAACTAGAATTTTTTAAAAAAATAGCCTCAGCCTATATTAAAAGCAGATTTTAATTTAATATTTAAAAGGTCTTAGAATTGGGAAAATATTCTACACAATCCAGGTGCCCAATTTTTTTTCCCAAAAATTTTATTGATTTTTAAAAGATAAGCAAACAAAACACATAACATAAAAACATAAAACATCTCTTTTGAAAGTAGCTTGATCCTGGGTTACATCTCTTCTTACAGACATAAATTCAAGTTCATGCTCACTTTTATATACTATTCCATATCTTATCACCATTCAACATTTTCTACATAGCTTCTCCTTCCTTGCTCTCACTCTCTTAAAGTTCTAGTTTTATTTCATTCTCCAATTTAAATCGATTATAGTTATATCCTTTGTCTGTCCTGTCTCAGCTGTCTATTATGTTTTCTCAGCAACACAAAATTTCTCCTGTAATCACTGATTGGAGTATGATGCCTTTATATCTTTCCCCTAAATTTAAACACTTAACATAATACATAACTTTCATTCAGATTTCTGCCTTAGTACATTCTAAAGCTAAAACACTATATTTTAAAAAAGAAAAAAATTATAAATATATAAATTAATTACAACAACAATCCATAGCAATTGAACTATTCTGTTAGAATTAATATTCATTAAATCTTAAACACTTTATACCTTCCTTTTCAATAAGTACTCATGCTTCTATGGGAACACTTATAAAATTTACGTAGTTGCTTCCCCCCCACTTCACTTATATTTTAAGAATTATGTTAATTAAAATGTTCCCATTCCTTCTTAATTCAATTCTCTCTCATATTTCATTCATTTATTTTTTCAAAGGAGAAAGATTTTCACTAAAGTACATTGAATATTTTATCCCATTTTATAATCATTATGTTGTTCAATTTTCTTAACATTATTTCTTAATACAAATACAACAATACAATCTTATGTACTTTTTGGCAGAATCTTTTTTTCAATTATATTTTTGCCCAATTTGTCTAAATAAGTCCTGTTTATTTACATCTTGTTTTAAACCTTTATTAAGCTTCTCTTCCCTTCCTTCCTCCCTTGCTTCTCCACTCTACCCTTTTACCCCCTTGTCTCTTTAATCCTCTACCCTCTTCTGTATTCCTCTTTTCTGTTGCTTTCTGACATTGTGTCCACTTTTCATCTTATTTTTCCCTTTTTGGTTGTTTTTTTAAGTCTAAATTCTCCATTCTATTTCTCCCCTTTCCCTCTTTCTCCCAGATAAAGTTGCTTGTTCATTAAAGATGGCGTGCTTCTTCTTCTCCCATTTCATTTTGTAGTTTCTCATACGTAGAAATTGCCATTTCTAAAAAATGGAAAAACGGAGCCAAAAGATCCCTTCCCTTCTTGTTCCTTCTTCTTTATATTTTTTAAATTCCATTTTCAGTTCATCCACAAATAATGCCATTTGTAAAAAAAATTTTTAAACAACCAAATGATTTTAATCGTTCAAATAAGAATTTCCAAAAATCCGAAAGTCACCAAACAGTCCAAATACACACAGTCTACTTTCTTCTTTTTTTCACTTTCTCTTCCTGGGGTTGGAATTTCAGTTACAAAGTTCCAATTAAAATGTGTACTTTTAGAAGTCTTGTTATGATTTTGTTGCTTCTCCCTCCCAATCAGCCAAAACTTTCACTTCTCAGCTTCCTCCTGCACATTCTTTTCTGGATGAAGCTTCTTTGTGGTGGCCATTTCTGACCGCCGCTCTACCATTTCGGAAAAGGGAGTTAAAGCGCCGAGCTGAGGGGGGTTGCGACTCCCCCCGACCCTTTGCTAGCTAAGTCTCCCCTGTCTTCAGCTACCTCTATGGGGTAGCGCCCAATTTTTAATCCTACTTTAAATGGTAAAGAAATCTGGGTCACTCCTTGGATTAATATGCAGACATTTTATTTTATTTATTTATTAGATTTATATACCACCCATCTCATTGTTAAAGTGATTCTGGGTGCTGGAAATACATAACATGCCATTCTAAATATGTCAATCCATTAAGAAATTTTCTATTAAAAATCAGTGCTTTGAAGTAGACCTGGAAGTTAAAAAAATAAACATTATCAATTTTATAGATCTACAGGTAGTCGTCGACTTACAACAATTCATTTACTGACCGTTCTAAGTTACAACAGCACTGAAAAAAGTGACTTATGACCATTTTTCACAGTTAACGACCTTTGATGCATCCCCAAGATCATGTGATGAGAATTCAGGTAGTTATGGATGGTTGCAGTGCCCAACTTTTTGTGATCTTCTGACAATGGGAAAGCCAGACTCACTTAACAACTATGGTACTAACTTAAAAATTGTACTTTGATTTACTTAACAACTGTGGAAAGAAAGGTTGTAAAATGGGCAAAATTCACTTAGCCACCAAAATTTTGAGATCAATTGTCATGCTAAGTCAAGGACTACCTGTATTTTACGCAATGATCTGTGCCAGCTGAAATTTTCAGAAATGTTTATTCAAGATATGAAGTGGAATAAATACAACTTTTAAAGTAGAAAGGAATGATAATCCCAAGGTCTACCTTAAAAAGCTAACTAGATAAAATAAGAGCACTAAAAACAACTACAAACCAGCTGGGAAGTTAAATATCATACTCTACAAATGGGAAAAAGGTAAAGTTAAAGAATCTGGATTACTTTGATCAGAAAAAAAGACCAAAATGTTGCAGTTAATTAGGTTATAAATGGTATTTGAGAGTTCTAAAGTTTTTCAATTACCCATTTACTGCCATTAGAAGAAATTTGTGAAGAGTCAAAGTAAATAAAGGCATATTTATTTGTCATGTAGCAGTTCAGTGTTGTTCTGGCCACAGCTTACTTGAGTTTAGCCAAATATGTGGAGAATGGGTAACTATTATTCATCATAAATAAATGGAACCTTCACCATCATGAATACCAGACATTGAAGGTAAAGAAGATTTTTTAGCCCTTTATCTGGGTCTTCCAAAAATATCTGGCTGATCAATATTAGAAAGGGAATACCAGAATACACAGCTAAATCAATATATTTCTTACATTCAGAAACGTTGGCAGTAATTTTAAGATATTTGAAAATAAAATGCAATGAACCATGATAAGAACCTTAAAAATATTGCCAGATTTAGAGTGGAAGACATTTTTGCTCCAGAACAGTGGGATCTAGATTGCTAACTCTAATGGAGATTGTAATTCCCTGCTGCTTTTTATTACATTGCAGGCTGGAAATGGAGTCCCCTAGATAGACCTTCATTTGCTGAAACTCACCAAGCTTTTGAAACCATGTTTCATGATTCTAGCATCTCTGAAGGTAAGGACCTTTTTGCTAACTAATTCTGAAATTTCTATTATATTTTTGAAATAAGCTTTTTTTTTGCTTCCCCAAAGTAATCAAAATAATTTGAGTACCTTTTGTTAGGCTACTGGATTTCTACTATAAAACAATCTAGACAATTGTCCAGTTCAAACCTATACTAAATGTTAGAATTACATACTGTAGTTGAACAACTAGAAGACTTGCATACAAATCTAAGGCTGTGAGTTATTCTCATTCTCACTTTCCTTTTAAGGTGCGAAGGAAGAGATTTTAAATCTTGTGTTTATTATTTTTCCTCATCTGTTAATTGTGGGGGGAAGAATATGCAAGCCAAAGAATGTATTCATTTATTCTAATAAGTATGTACTTTTTGGGTGTATTTCTTCCCAAAGCATACAGTGTGCGTCTATGGTTTTTTTTAAATCAACAATGATACAAAATTATTGAATAAATTTTCCTTGCAAACAGCTAGTTGTGCTCTAATCCACTTATTAATTTGAGAATAATGGTTTAAATTAGTCTTATAAAATTCTTTTTCCCTAGTTCAGAGCAATGAAACCATGGCTAAATATTGCTGAATTACAAGCTGCAGCATTCTTTTTTGTCCTTTCCTTTGCTGCTGTTTCAGTAGGGTAACAGCTGCAAAGAGCTTAGGAAAAGCTGTTTCCTAAACTTGTTGCAATCAGGATTCACACCTGGATATACAATTGAAATCATATTGTTCATCTTCAGATCACTTGACTCTGCTTGTCTAAATCTTTTGGCAGTATTTGGTACTATGTGATACTTACTGGACCACCTACTTTATTGATTGATTGATTTACATTTACATTTACATTTATATTCTGTCTCGATCAAATATTGATAGTTGAAGTAACTGTATTATGGTGGTTGTGTGGGAGGGTCCAATTATTATAGAATGAGTTCTTGTGCAATCCATAACATGTGGAAGCCCTGATCCATCATTTGTTGGCAGTCAGGGCCTGGATGTGGAGCAACTGATTCAGACTCAACCCTGGCAGGAGAGAGTGGGTATTCATTTAAAAATCCACCAAGTCTGTCATAATACATTGATTGTATCATTTTTGACTCTCAGTGAAATTGCTTCCCCATTGGAAGCAGACCTGCACTTTAGTGGTTCTCTTGAACTCATAGCTCCTGTTAGAACAATAGGTGCACATTATAACCAGGAAAGTCTTTGTCCACTTTGGTTATTGAACTGAATGTAGCCTTACCTAGATGGAGCACAGAAGATACCTTGCATATCTTCAAGACTACTCATCCTATATAAATCTGCCCATCAAATCTGGGGGCATGGGAAATGTATGCAAAAGATCCAAACTTAAGGTATGGTGACAACGGTCCTCAAAATAAGTATTCTTTTTAAGAACATCACACCTCTGGAAGAGGTTGCCCTCGAGGCAACATAACATTTCAAAAACTTTGCTGTTTCAAAAGGCATTTGTTTCACAAGGAACATTTATTCATATCCATGGTTAATCATAAACTTTTGATTGCAGTCATGTACCATGTTGATTTTGTTGTACACATTGTATTTTATTGTTGCATTGACTTTAGTTGATTTTTCTCTTGCTTAGATTTGGTTGACTGAATCAATCTGGTAATTAATGAATACAAATTATTTCTGCTTATTACAGAAGTGGCAGAAGAACTTGGAAGGACCGCATCCTCTTCTTCAATAGTTCCATATTTGCCTCGGTTACCTATACTTCCTTCCAAGACTAGAACCTTAAAAAAACAAACAGAAAACAAAGAGAATATTGAAGGAGCACAGGAGATCATAGAGCACTCTGCATCCAGTTCTGCTCCAGGTATGTTTTTTGAGTGGTCCAGACTCAGGGATTCAGGTCCTGGGAAATAATGTTTCAAAGAAAGGGAAAGATTGGATTACAACTAAAATTGCAGCACATGATTTCTCATCTGCCCCCCAAAAATCTTGAAATCTAATGTGAAGTGTGCACCAATCTTCTGGAACAGGTTTAAATATCCATAAGTAATTAAAATGGGAGAGTAGATTTGGTCTGCTGGTGGATAGTCATAAAAAGTGGATACATCCCTCTGTATTTATGGATGGTAGAGGAAGCAGAATATACGGTCAGCTACGTAGATTGTATATTAGATCAGTTTGAATATGCGAGCTCCTACATGAATCTGACTTTTGTATGAAAAGAAATGTCATAGAAATATTACCCCCTCCAAATCCAGTCAACTGTAGTTTAACTGCTTTTCTTGCTAAGAATGCAGTAATAACCATAATAAAACAGAAGAAATTTAAGCAACGTAATATAGAGAATTTACTCATTTGTGTAATATGCTAGGGAATATCTGAAATCAGTATGACTGGAGTCAAGATAAGGAGAGAAAACTAGGAAATTAAAAGGAAGGAAAGGCTGTGCCAAATATCAGTGATGTGTCCATGATCATGTATCCTGATTACTGAGAGGAAAAAGAAGCATTTTAAATATGCTTTCCCTCACAGCAAAGAGCACAGACTCAAGATTCCTAAGCCTTAGCAATTCTGCTTTTGCTGGGCAAAAAGGATAATTCTGCAGACCAGTCTTCTGGTTTCTTTTAAAAGTTAAATATCAGTATTTCTCTGGTTAACAGCAAGGCTGTTTCCTCTCCTTTCAGTGTGAAGGAGGCACAAAGTTACTACATCACTATGAGCAGCAGACTTTTCTATTCTTTTGTCTAGGTTTTATCAGAAGCACACAGCAGACCAGCGGATCCCCAGCACTACCTCGTAAACAGAGAGACAAGTCACCTAGTGGCCTGTTAGAAGATACTAGAGAAACTACCTTTACCAGAGACAGAAAAGGTGGTTTCTTTAGCTCGTTTATGAAAAAGAAAAATGCCCCTACGCCTCCCAAACGCAGCAGTTCCTTCCGTGAAATGGAAAACCAGGCTCACAAGAAGTATGAATTAACGGGTAATTTTTCTGGAGTTGGTCCATTGCAGCATATTGATGGATTTTCATTTACTCCGTCCCAGCAAGATGGAAATCTTTGCTTATCCAAGTGTTATATTGGGAGCTTTGCACAGCGGAACTTTTATGGAGAAGATGGTGGGGGCAGCAGCAGTGGGGGCACAAGCATTGGTAGTGGTTGGTCAGGCCTCACAGGCTTCTTTACACCTCGCCTGATTAAAAAGACATTTGGCTTACGAGCTGGGAGGCCCACTGGAGGTGATGAAGCTTCAAAACCTTTTCCCCGATCAAACTCCACATCTTCCATGTCTGCAGGTCTTCCTGAGCAGGAGAGAATGGCAATGACTCTTCCCCGAAATTGCCACAGATCCAAAGTTCAACTGGAAAGGACAGTATCCACTTCCTCCGAGCCCGAGGAGAACACAGACAAGTCCAATGATCTTCTCCCTAAAAGGTGTGAAGATATTCAAACGCTGACCAGAAGCCGACCAAAAACTAAACTGCTGCCAAGGGGTGCTACAGCTGTTCCTCTCAGGACTCCTTCTGTGGACACATCTGTTTCAGAGAAGGATTGTCAAGGGCCAACAGCAGCAGCAAGCCTGAAAAGCAAAGAAAAAAACAGTGGGATACAACAAGGTTCAGTAGAAGGGGAAGAAAAACCAGGCTGGCCTTCTCCAGCCAAGGCTGCAGCAGTACTTCCAACCACTCATAATCACAAAGTGCCCGTTCTCATCTCACCTACTCTGAAGCATACACCAGCTGAGGTGCAGCTCATTGGCACAGACTCTCAGGGGAATCGGTTCAAGCTCTTATCTGAGCATCAGGGCACTGCTTCTAGTGACAGGGATAGACCCAGACGGATAAAACCAAAGTGTGCTCCACCTCCGCCGCCGCCGCCACCCCCCCAAGCAGTCCTGAGGCTCCTTCATCAGCCTCCAGGCACCTCAGATACAGTAGAAGAGTTGGATAATGGAGCATTGGTACAGCACGGGCAAGATAGTGAGGGCAGCAAAAAGGTAACAGTGGCACCTACTGGTGGAAAAGCTGCAAGGCCAATAATGCCTCCACCTCAAGTGCCTTTGCCATTGTCTTCGTCACCTGCCAAAATGGCAAATGGCACTGCGGGAGCTAAAGTTGCTCTGAGAAAGACCAAGCAGACAGCTGAGAGAATCTCAGCAGACAAGATCAGCAAAGAGGCGCTTCTGGAATGTGCAGACCTCTTCTCCAGTGCCATTGCAGAGCCTACCACAAATAGCCAGCTGGTAGATACTGGGCACCAACTATTAGATTACTGTTCAGGTTATGTGGATTGCATCCCCCAAACACGCAACAAATTTGCCTTCCGGGAAGCCGTAAGCAAACTGGAACTTAGCCTGCAGGAACTGCAGGTGTCGTCAATGGCTGCTAATCTGCCTGGAGCAAATCCTGTACTTAATAACTTATTGTCTTGTGTACAAGAAATCAGTGATGTTGTTCAGAGGTAGCTACTGTCAAACCATCTGCTTTGGAGAGAAAAAAAAACTTCGCAAAATTGAGAGAAGAGTCAGAGTGACTTCTTCTAATCATTTTTTCCCTATGTTAATGTTTTGAAAGAAGAGACTGATACTTGAGTAAGTTTTATGTGAAGTACCTCAGATCACTGAGCTCACATGTTTACAGGTTCATCTCAGTACATGGGGCAGATAAGAGGGAAGCAAAGTTTCACAGGGGTTAGATGATTGCAGCTGAGACAGGCAAAATATTGGGAATTTGCCTTTGTGAGAAAATTGCAAAAATAGAGCTTGTGCTCTTGTTCACTTTTGGGAGGAAGGAGATTCCATGAAGGTACCCTTGATTTGATAAGGTGCTTTATTCTCTTTGATGCTTGTCCAGTTGTTTAGAATTACTGGAAAAGAGATGAGGTTCTTTTTCTGCACTACTCTATGTTTTAACTTTCTGAGGTCATATCAGAAAGGCTTAGAGGTGCCATTGGAAGTCAACTAGATCTTTCCAAGAAAGAGGATAATTTGGAGGGAAAGTCTTTTATATTTAAAAAAAAAAAAGATTGGCACTGTAGGAAGTGCATGCACTAGCCTGTCTGGTAGACCTTCTACAGTGCAATTGGTTGCTGTATTAAAAAACAAAAGAGCTGGAATATGAAATGCATCCCCCTTTATCATCCCCATCTGATATTAGTCACTCATACGTTCACTCTTTCACAGCATCTTGAATGACAATTTGAGCAGACTTGCCACTGGATTTCACAGTCACACCTTACACTCATACTGCAGTCTTCACCACGTGGGTAGCATAGCATGGTTAGCTAACCAATGGCAATCACTTGAGTTCTTTGGGGGGATAGCATGCCCAAGAAACTGTTAATTTATCTCTGGCATTGAACTTTGGTACAGTGGTGGCTTTGCTATCCCTTGAGGAGCCCTTTTGAATTAAAAACACTGCAGAATGTTGCTAGTGTTTTCTACATTCCTACTTTATTTACCTTAATGTCATTTCTTTTTGAGAGAACTAGAGACCTGAGGCCTTCATGTTTTCCAGTAGAACTATAAATTTGAATACCAATTCAAGTGTATTGCTGATATGGATTCTTTGTTTAGATTTTTGCTTTATTTGTAGTTTCAAGACACTGCCTGCACATGGATTCATTATAAGTGATTAGTCTGTATAAACATGCCATCTCCCTTCAAGTAGTCCAGTTGCAAAACTCATCCTCTAAAGTCCACTTGCTATGGGACCACTAATTTCAAAAATCCAC
This sequence comes from Laticauda laticaudata, assembly GCA_004320025.1. NCBI lineage: Eukaryota > Metazoa > Chordata > Lepidosauria > Squamata > Elapidae > Laticauda > Laticauda laticaudata. The sequence goes on from BHFT01044222.1 coordinate 68,302, forward strand.
TGATGTTAAGTAAATGATATTGGGGTTTTTTTCTGTGATTAATGTGACTTTAAACTAGCATTTGCACAACACGTTTGCTTCTGAAAGGTAGAGAAATCAGGCTAAATGCTTCCACAAAGCCTATTTTTTTTTGTTTATGCCAGATCCCCTGAACTCATTCTGTTTATTGAAATTCAGCAACAAACTGTTGAACAATGGAGCTGTGCTTTCCCATTTTTTTGTCAAGAAATAAAACAAGGAAGGTACAGGATATTTGATACTTGAAAGGTTTAATAGAAAGAAATCATGGAGACCCTGTTTGAAATGTCTCGGGAATCCTGATTCCCACCACATAACATGGTGATACCATTTTGTTCTCTGGAGCTGTTTAGCTACCAATAATTAGTTACGTTATGGCCTCAGTCACAAGTGGGTTATTCATTTCAGCCTTAAACCATACATAAATGGAAGAGTTTTTAGCCATATTGTGTGGAGAAGGAAATTGAAAGCACATTCTTAGTAACTGAACATGCAACATTATTAGGTGGGGAAAACCCACAGAATAAAAGCACATTTGGGTTCCATTTCTGATTCAGAATAATAAGGTCTTCACATAAGCAGGTTCCGCAATGCTTCGGATCCAAAGGGAGAAAATGCTAAAGAGCATCCAGAGCAACTCACATAGTATCTATTTGCAATTTGTCTTTTTTGGGGGGGATTGTGCGGTAGCTAACACTAGCATGTAGAAGTTTTAAGTCGTTTTCAATGGATTCTATGGGACTGTTCCCCTACCTGGAATCATTATTCCTATTTTGAATCCAAACTGCTGCACAGCTTTAGAGAACAAGAACAGTACATGCTGCAGATGTCCAATGCACAGTTTCTTTTATTTCTGAGCAAGAAAAAAATGGGTATGTGTACCTGTGTCTACAACAACCACATTGACATAAGGGGATCCCCATTCTCATCATGCAGACACTTTTTTTTTCTTGGTGGCTTTTCGAATTGGCCTCTGGTGCCCATTGCATCTTCCATTACTGTCCTGCTTTCCTGAGAGAATTTTGGATTTGAGTTATTCGTATATTATTTACTTGTTGGACAATGGTTTATATAGTATGTTTACGTTCACCATATGCTGCTCTTAATACAAAATCTGTTTTAAAAATGCAAGGGCCTGGAACTTCATATATGCCTGGGATAATTTATAAAAATCTTTCCCTCACAAATTCTAATTCTGTTGTCACTGAAGTTATTGCTCCATAATAAATCGACTTTTTTTTTGGTAAGTAACAAGTAGCTTGAGATGGATAAAATTTACTTCTCTGATATTGCACATGTGCACACATACACACACACAACACATTACCGTTCATGTCTGCAAATTCCTTTTGCATCAGACTTAAAATCATCCTGATTGTCGTAGAATTGTATGTTATATCATTGATATAGTTTATTTAAACCATTGAGTCCAACCTCCAACAAATGTCTGCCCAGATTACAGTAGATTTCCAGTGAAGGGAAACTAATTCCACAATAACTGATTTGACTGTTGAACTTGTCCTCCTATTTGAAAATTATTCTAACATTCAGCAGGAATACGGCTTGTTGAAAATTAAGACCGTTTTCCTGTGGCCTGGTATTTATTTCCTTCGGTGAGCCATCTTTTCTTAATATTGACTGGTTCCCTCAATCTCTTCTGTTGCACTTGATTTCCAGTCCCTGATCATCTTTGTTGCTTCTCTTTCTACTTGTTATGGTCATTTTAAATTTTCTTATAAAGGTAATGCTCTGAGGGAAATGGGTGATTAAGTGTGATATAAAATAAATAAAATACTAAGAACTGGAATGGACATCACACTTAAGCTCAGTTCAGAACAGAATGGGACAATTACTTCCTGTGATTTGGAAAATCACAAGAGCTCAAGAAGGAATATATAGAGCACCCTACTTTGCTTTTCTTTATAACAGCTCTGTGAGAAAAAGGGGGGGCTAATAAAAGACTGGTCCAAAGCCACCAATGAGGCCAAAGTTGGACTTGACTCTAGGTTTTTCTTGCCCTGTCTCACCTGTCCACTAAGAATGTGAACTCCTCTAACAACTGTTCCTTAGCTAGGTGAACCATAAACAATCTGTTCTTCCTAATTCCTCAGTAGGATGTATGCCTTCTTTGAACAAGACTGAATAAGAATCAAGCAGCCTTCACTATTTTCATTGACCAGCTGACACATTGTCGTTGTACGCTTATGTACTCCTTTTGGTAGATTCTTAGGATTGTTTGTTTAACTTTGGCTCATTCTGAGTTTTAGTTTTCATTATACCATCTCTACAAATCCAGGTAATCTGCAGATATTCTTCCTTGGTGATCTTCCCCCTTTTAAAACTCCTATATGTGCCCTTTTTATCATTGGATCTTTCTTAAGTTATTTTTGCAGACACATTGGTTTCCGCTAATTTTTTTCTCCTTTTTACTGTTCTGTTAGGCACATTTTCTCATTAGCTTTTCCAGCAGTTAATTCTACCTGCCACTGCACCTTTGTTAGTATCTTATTTTCATCAATTAGAAGCATTAATCTAAATTCATTTAGGGCCAGATTTCATGAATCTGTACACAATATATGCCAGTGAAAAAATGAAAAGAATCACACTCTGCTTCATAGGCCAGACTACCAGGCTACGCATTAAGTTCATCAAGTGAAAAAAATGCAATTCATCAAAACTTAGGTTTCTTGGCCCATGCTTCTTTGTTGAATTTTCAGTATAATGACGAACATATCCAAAATTTGGGAGAGTAAATGGAAGAAATCATCCCTTAAAAAGAGATAAATGCAATGTGTGTGGGTATGGGATGGAAACTAACCAAGGGATCATTAGAGGAGTCTGAATAATATCTGCTAGGCCTTGAAAGCCATTGCCCCAAACTGGTCCCTTCCAGAATCAATAGTTGAATTTCAGCTGTCATACATCTTAGTATAATCCAACCTAAGATTTGAATGAAGGCTGTTTGAGATTGTACTGTACCTTGGATATGCAGAGAATTTTTTCTGGTTTTGCATGAGTTTCAGATTACCATTTTGATCTTTCTTGATAATGATAGGAAGATGGTTTTTTTTGCTCAAGAATGCCATAATTTCTTTTCAGACAATAATGCATAAACTTTGCCTTTATTATTTTTGTTGTTACAAATTTCTGCTTCATGTCTTCTTTTACTGGTTACTTTGCTAACAGTGAAGATATGAGGGGCAGAACTGTATATTGTATATGCTGTTTTTGAAGCCGAGTAAGTCTACGTGACAAGAATGCATTATCTGTTAATTTGCACCTTTGATAGCAGTTTCTACAGCCTATTTGGGGCAAAGGGATGATGTTAATAGTTAATGAACTCTTAAGAGAGAACTCTGGTTTTAGTTGATGGAATAGTTTGTGTTCTATTGGTTCCTTACTCAATTCAAAATGTTCCCAGGTTGCCTTGGAACTGTAAGAACCGAATCAGTCCCATAATGTGAAATAGCGTTTTGGTATTATATACAATTCTTTCAAAAATAATATTACTGTGCTCCTAATAGCAGAAATTCTAGAGCAGTGTTGCTTGTACTATCATGTTTTTTTTAAAAAAATAATAATTGTAATACTGTAGATTGATTGGCAAACTCCAGTTAATTCAAAATATAGTACAAAATATCAGGCTTCTCCAGCAAATTCATCTCAGACTAAAATCCATGAGCGGTCTTGAACATACAGGAATTTCTTGAGCACATGGATTTGCAAAATAGTGAAAAATTATTTTTCCACTGAGGAATATTAGATGCTCAAAAAATGGTTCTAATTTTGGGGAACTAAGGGCTCCCGTGAATGGAATAATGTTGCAGGAACAATTTGCAAGCTGTTAGAGGTAGGTGACTAAGGTAGTTGTGTCATGCAGGTTTTTTTTTTTTAAATATAAACCTACAGATTTTTATTGTTTGATTTTCTCATTGCTCCTGTTTTTTTAGTGGTTTGCTGCTGAAATTTCACAGGACAGTTTTTAGGGAGTCAATAATCAAAAGAATTGTAGGCTTACCTGAAGCTCTGCATTGAAAATTAACACTTTCAGCAACATTTTTGTTGATTCTCTGGTCTTAAAGCAGAATTGAAGATAAAACATTCATTCTCTAAGGAAGTTGTTCTGCTGAATTGCATATTATGACGCTATATGAGTAGAGATGTGAAGTCTAAAATTTCTATTTTAGAAGTATATATCATCAAAACTCTAAACATGGAAAACACAGATTAAAAACAGATTGTTTGGTCATTGTCTTCAAAGCTGGCTAAATAATGCTCTCAAAGTCTTTTTTTTTTTTTTTTGCCAAAAACAAGGGGAAAAAGTTTTCGCTTTCCACCTCGTGAAAAAAACTTATTGCTAAATTACGAAAATACATTTCATACATGTTTTGCATATTAAAGCTTGTCCAATCTTTGTATTATTTCAGAATTAAGTATTGCTTAAAAATTGCCATCAATTTACAAAACTTTGTCACATGCTTCATTTCTTTCCCTCTATTTTTGATATGAATGGAAGCGCAACCCCCTTTCCCTCATCTCAGTGCAATCTAGGAAAGGTTTTTATTGATTGATTTTGCTCATTTGCTGTAAGTTTTCCCAAGCAGCCACTGGACATCCCAATATTAGACTGCATGGATCTTGGAACTATATTTAACTGAAAGGAAATGAGCCTTAATTTAAGATGACCGCTGTCCACAAAAGATTAAAGAGAAGTAGTCCTCAATTATTCATTGCTCAGTCTCCTATTGATATATGATGAGCCCCTATGTTAAAAATTAACTTGGAAACATCTAGTCTTTCTTTTAAGCAAATAGACTATTGGCTAGCCCCCTTTTCTGCTTCTTAATGGATGGCGTGCTTATTTTAAAATACAGACTTAGGAAATGCTGAAATGACTAAAGCAATGACCATGATCAGACACCACTTTCTATTTTCCATTCACAGTACTGTATTAAGAGTTGCCTGTGCACAGTTGGCTCAAGTACAACTCTTGATGTGACAATGTGACCTTTTCCTCTAATCCAGAAAAGTGGCATATTAGGAATGTGTAATTTCTCTGAAGTTGCCTAGGACAAAAATGGCCAACATTGTAAGAGGTAGATTTCCAGAAGGGGGGGGGGGGGGAGAAGGGCTAANAGGGGGGGGGGGGAGAGAATGGCTAAGGATTTTAATCAACCCAGCACTCTGTTAGTTGAATTCACTGAGGATTAAAATGGGTGAAACTGAAAATGTGTGACTGACACAGAAAAACTCACACTACTAGTGTTGTCAAATGTTACTTTGTTTTTTGTTGTTTGTAATATATTTGGTTTTTTTCTAATTTAAATTTTCACTATTTCCTGACTGTGAACTGCAAACAGTGTTAACTTGATGTAAGTAAGGCCCTTGGAGGCATTGCCTCTGCCTGTTCCAGAGATTTTTGCCAATTTGCATTTTGTTTTAAATAAAAATTGCAATATTTTATTGGCAATTAAATTTCAGGATGTTACTTTCTTTTAGGGCAAAGTGACCAAGTGAATAATGAAATTAAAAGAAAAACATGCAGTTATATACCTAAAAGGTTAAAAAAGGAACTGGTTTGGCATTTCACACTTACATGTATGATGACTTGAACATGTGAAAGCTGTCACTAATGATTTATTATAGGTCAGAATTCAAGGAACTCACAGTAGTTTTCTGTGGAAATCATCCACAGAATTTACCAGCACACATTCAGATGCTGAAATGTTGTACACAAATGGGAATGGTTCTGGTGAAGCTGCTAACACAAGACAGATTCATATTTTTGGAATAACAAAGCACATTTTGTTCTGCACTGTATATCTTCTGCTTCTTCACCCCAGTCACAGGTTACAAAAGTTACATCATTTAGCAAGCTAACCTAGACAGTAAATACAATCTTACTGACATTTGGCTAGCAAATGAAATGTCAACAATTTGTGTAATACCTTTTTGGTTAGGCACAATGTTCTCCTCAGCTTTTGTAACAAGCCACTCTGAAAATTAAATGGAAGGTTTAGGTCTGTGTGCTTGCATTCATAGGATGTACAGGAGAAGAAATGGGGCATGACTGTCTGGCACACCTAATACACAACTGCTTGCCTATCTGCAGATCTTAAATTATTCCCTATCTTAAAGGTAGTCCTTGTTTAAAAGACATCATAATTGGGATTGTCGTCTCAGCACTACATGATTGTGACTGTGCCCGTGATTGTTGTTCAGTTTCCCTTTTGTCTTTTGGAATACTCACCCAAAGATGTGAGGCTGGGATAATTAGCAAGAAGGAAATTAATGTTTGTATTTACATTTATTGGAGAGGAAGGGATGACAAGAGAGTAAGCAGGTACACAATGAAAAATACACATGGAAAGAAGTACACCAGCACCAGCTATTTGCCTTGTGGCTTTGAGCCCCCAGCAGCATAGGAGACAACAAAAGCGAAATGTGTGAAATGTGTCAGTTGCAGATAGCAGCTGAAAACTGGCCAATTAAAATCACAGATCTTGGCATCTTAACTTGCTGGTAACATTTTTGAGAAGAATACACTGATAGAAAGTTCAAGAAAAGATCACTTGTTTTAAGTGGGGTTAGTGGTGATGGGAAGCTGAAGCACAGGGCATGTAGTGACTGTAATGGCAAATGTGTCTGACAGTTACTTTGTCATCATCTTCATAATCTTGAGGTAGTTGCTAAACAAGATCTACCTGTATTTTACATTTGTGAAGCATTAACACTAAAATGTGAGAACAAAAAAACCCAATTTCTATCATTTGCCCTAAAATCTATAACATTTATTCTTCTATTGGGGTTGAATTAGGATCAGATGCTAGGGACACCTATGTTGCTGCAAACTCACTTTGATCTTCCACATATGGTTCAATTTTGCACAAGATTTGTGTATTTTTCGAAACTTAAATTCCGTGTTCAATCAGTCTGTATACATACATAGCTCTTACAAATTGAATATATCTGGCCAGCTAAATCTGTGTATATTTACTCTGACAAAGCTAGTGGCCTGCCATGAATGCCAAACTTCAATATCCCACAAAAGCAACACTCCATTCAACATTTTAAACTACAAAGGCTACGGAAGTGCAATACCAGCAAATAGTGGCTTATGCAAGGAGTACTTTTATCACACAGAACTGGAACCTCATTGCTCAATTTCAGTGTTGGACTAGAAGTATATCGTTTGTCCTGTTGTAAAAGTTATAATAAAAAGAATGGCACATTTTTTTCTTTTGATATGTATATTCATGTGAGATATTTAGATAGATATTAAATATGTATAAAATGAAGACTGACACCAGGCCACTAATAAAGGACAAAATATTTCCTTCACACCTTAATTTGACACAAGGATTGTGGAAAAGGTAGATTTCATTGTAAGGGAATATGATAGCTCCTTGCCCAGCCACTGCACTAAGAATGCAGACTAAGAATTTGTTTGATTCAAATCATGGTTAGCTATCTAACACCTGGAATAAAATTAAGTCAGCCTCACGTTAAGTCAGCCTCACATGTCTTCTCTCCAAGCTGTCTTAAAAACCCACTCAATATCATGGATAACAATATGACCTAAAGGCATCATTTGTAACCAGTATTGGAAAAATACTCTGGATGTATTACTATTTCAGTAATACCATTCATATAAATAAAATATATGTCCCTTGTATAAGATAAGAGAAACTCAATTTCAATCTTCACCTTCCCCCTGTCAAAGAAGAAACTAGTTTATACGCTGAGATACTGATTTGCAACCTTGAGCAGAAAATAATTTCTTCCCCTTGGGAGCAAATATCGTCCTTGCAACTTCATCTAGCATCTCTTCAGTGAACTGTAGATCTCGAGCAAGAAAAGCATCCCGAGCACACAGCTTCACATGGTGATATTCCAAAGGCAGGAAAGGTACCAGAAAGTCTATGAGGTTCTTCTGAAGAAGAAATTTGTGGGCGTCTGGGGAAAAAAAAGGCACAATTCAATATCTGGTATCTCCTGCTTCTTCATTATTGACCAGGGTAGACAGTAACTAGTTACTTGGCATTACCGGGGAGACCAAAAATAGTTTATAGTGTCTTTGATACATACGGCACATTTTAAGATAATATCAGCAACAGTGAAAAATCTTATGTTGCAAGATCCATTCTGGGTTAGTCACTTGGACCAAGAGGTTTAGTTTTCCGAGCTTTCAGAGTCATGCTGGATCCTCAGGGACTTCTCTCTTTCTGCTTTGGGTTATTCTATATATTGTATTGGGTTATTCTATGCCTTCCTATTGGTTGATTGGTGTGTTGATGGCCAGTGATTGGCTATTTTTTCCTTGTACTGCCAAGTCCCCAATACCTGGTAAACTGGTGGCAAATCAGAACTCCTTCTTAACAGACAAGGGGGCCATTTCCCAGGCTTCAATCATTTCCCTGGCTCACTCTCTCTACCTGCACAACCAAAGATCTTAATAGCTGTGAAATTGAGTGTATGTCTTTGTTCATTGCAATGTGAGGCTACCAATGAGTTTGGATCTCTTGACTGCTTGCTTGTGTTCTTGTAATCTGGTGGTTAGCTTCTTCCCCATCTGTCCTACATAGTCATAGGGGAAATCCATGCAAGGGACCTGGTAGATTACATTAGAAGTAATCTCCCACCTCCGAGTGATCTTTGCAATGCATGATTTGTTCTCATATGGTTGCCTCTGGGCAGTGCGTGATACTCACTTGCAGATGTCAGAAGCTGTGTTCTGTTTTTGATGTATGGCAGGGTGTGCTAGATACAGTAGTTGGTCTCATACCTTCTTTCTTCATTTCTCTTCCTTGTGTGTTATGCAGGCATTTTGTAATAAATGCTTGTGGGTACCCATTCTGCTAAATTATTCACATATATAACTTACCTCCAGTTGTTTAGCTTACTGGGTCATACAGTGGGTTCTCACCCTGCCATACAGTGTTCTGATGCAACTCTTTTTGTGTGACAGTGGATAATTACTAGTAACTAGTAGTGGGAAAGAGACTTAAATCATCCTCCTACCCCCTCAACTGGACAAAAGCAAACTGAAAACTTTCTGGCAGACTAACCAAGGTTGGAGCCACTGCAGTAGAATTTATGGAAGAGGTTTATTGTGCCTCTTATCTTGCAGAGTAAAACACACAAGGAAATGGAAAATGGATTATCTAGAAAACCTCCTGTTTCCTGGGATATTTTGGGACTTCAACCCATTCCTACAGACAGGGTTAATCTTCTCTCATCTCAGTTTGGAAGACCTGGCTAGGTAGAGACAAAAGCTGTTCCACTGATCATGTGTACTTGTTCATAAAAACCCACTTTCTCCTCCTTTGATTCAGCTAACCTAAGGAATGAAAAAGGGGCCTATTCATTTGCCAAACTACAATGAAGGTATCGCTAGATTCATCAGATACCACCTGTTTATAGATGTTGCTGCATTTCATTTCCCTCTGACCTCAAAATTTAGGTCTCTTTCCCACTAACATCTCTGTTTACATTTGCAAGAGTAGATGAATGATGAAAACCTAGTTCATAAAAGATGAAAACCTAGTTCATAAAAGCTTATGTCATGAAACATGATATTAAGATGCTGTAATATTTCCTTTCAGACCAACATGTCTTAATATCTTTTATAAGTGCCCATTAAACTGCAGGTGAGAAGGGAAATTTCAAACAAGAAAAATAAAACCTGGCTTGCCACATATGTGTTAACAGATCCCTCCAATTATTGCTTGTGGTCATATTATTCATTCCATTAGAATGGTGAAAATTAACACATATTTTTTAAAAGCACTGATATTATTTGTGTCTGAGCAAATTGTACTCTACATTTGCCTTCAATCAATATCTGGAAAAAGACAAAAAAATGCATTACTACCCAAGTTAGAACTGCAGTGGCAGGAAAGCCTTAGGAGCAAACAGTAACTTACCTGGGGCATCCAGCAGGTCCCTCCGCAGGAGTTGTTCTAAATATTCCATAGTGATCTCCTCCCTAGCTTGACCAGCTTGCCAGAAATCCAGGGCCACCTTATTGATGATGTTTCCACCAGTGTTACTGGGTACAAAAAAAAGATTATTACAGATAGTCCTCAACTTACAACCAATCATTTAGTGATTGTTCGACATTATAACAGCATTGAAACAAAGTGACTTGCAACCATTTTTCACATTTACAACTGCCGCACATCCCCCATGGGATCAACATTCGGACACTTGACCATTGGCATGTACTTACAACGGTTGCAGTGTCCTGGGTTCATTGGCATGTACTTACGATGGTTGCAGTGTCCTGGGTTCATGTAATCACCTTTGGGGATTTTCTGACAAGCAAAGTCTACGAGGAAGCCAGTTTCACTAACATTTGTGTTACTAACAGTGAATTGTGGCAAGAAAGGTTGTAAAATGGGGCAACACTGTCTTGCTTAGCAATGTAAATGTTTGGCTCAATTGTGATCATAAGTTGAGAACTTATCTCATTGACCAACAGAATTTAGCAGTTGCAGCAAAATATAACCTTAATACATAAGCTGCCTTGTCCTGTATTCACAACAATATCACAGGGCAAAGTAGTTAGTCGAAAGTGCTGAGGGTGAAAGCTTCTCATTTCTACTCATACATTAAATCAGTCTGAATTCACTTGAATTTCCCAGAATGGATTGTGGTGGAATCACTGGAATGTAAGGACAGGAAATCTTTCTGTAATCATATGTGCATTTTAACCTCCTGTTTTCTGGAATGAGATAAAGATGTGGAACATGATTTCTTTACTCATTTCTTTTTTGTCCTACTCTTTTGGGAGAGTATTATTATTATAGTGGAATAGGTAGACTGAGAAAAAGAAACACTTGTTTTAAGACATCTAGTGCATTAATAGCATTCATGTTTCCTGTCTTCCCTCTAAAAAGGATTTTCAATGAGGGATTTGGTTCACTTTGGTAAATCCCTAGCCTCTTAAGTAAAAAGCAGTTGGGCTTTAGACAAATTTTGGTCCCAGTAAATTAAAAAAAAAAAGAAATTGGCACAAATCTTACTGGTTTCAAAAATCCAGTGCAAGAAATATAGGGAGCAAAAATGGATTTACAGTGGTGCCTTGGTACTCAACTGCTTTGAAACTCATTGAATTTGGTACTCAAGGCATTTTGATGTATAAATTTTGTTCCAGTATTCATCAGGTACTCAACACACAAGCTAGAAATTTGTCAATGTCTGATGCCTTGTGACTCACTGCATTGTTCCTAATGGGAGAGATCTGGTACTCATCATTTTTTATATTCATTGTGCTTCCAGGAACCAATTCACAATGAGTACTGAGGCACCACTGTATTTGCTTTTCAAACTCAATTATTATCAGCAGACCAGCTGTTAATCAAGGTAGATGAGATTTTAATTAAAGATTCAAAGCTTCTTCTTAGATGTTAGGCAAGGTATTTTTAAGAACATGAGTCTTTCTTCTCAAAAAGGTATCCTTGAATATCAGCAACATTGTCGATAGTAGGGTCAGAGAATAAAATGATCATCCCCTGGATGTTTCTGTACTTGCACTATACAGAATTCGTAAAAGGACAGAAATAAATCTGATTGTTTTTGCAAAGTTCAGCTTTTAGGCTAGGCCAAAAGAAAGTGCAACTCAGGATCTGTTAGTGGAAGTGGCAAAAAAGTTTCAGGAAGAGCTTTTAAATAAACTTGTGGAAGGTTTGATATGTTTCTAGATTTTTCTACCTCATTTTTTTACCCTGGATTACTCAATTTTAAAAGCTCAGACTTTTAATATTTTGAAAAGTCCCCAGAAAATATGACTTAGGATTTGTTTCTTACACTCAAAACAAAAATTACCTCAGGAATAAGAAGATTGACTGCCGGTAATCAACCTCGTCAATGTTGCCATTGTGACCCACATATGGTTCGAGGGCATTGAGGAGATCAGGATGAAGCTTCTCTGCTTCATCAAAGATGAACAAGGATTGTTCACAGAGTGCGACTGTCTCAGTGATTTGTTTTGTTAGCTCAATCTGAGTGAACAGGGAAAATAAGGCACGAATGATTAAATTGGCATAAATAAAATTGGTGTAGCCAGAGATTTATTTATGTCCTTATATCCCCTCTTTTAGAATTGATGCTTATTAAGTAGCCTTAATAACCTTTAAAAGCAATCTCTAAAACATCAAGAAAAATGAAGTCAATATGAAATTATCAACAAAATCCAAAAGTTTTTTTTTCATTTAAAAATCCTTCTTTGTATGCTATTAGTGAGGGAACCAGAAATATTTTCCAAGGGAGAATGATCTAAATGTCTGTGATTTCCACCAAAAAGGTTTTTATAATTTCCTTACAAAGCACATTTCTGGGAGCAGACATGGGACAACCCAAAGAAGTACAATAAGAATGCAGCCTGGCTAAAAGAGGTGGTTAAGAATTTTTTAAAAAAGAGATTGAAAAGGAAGAATTTGTAACCATAGAAGAAACAGTTGAGAAAAGGGTAAGGAAGATCAAGAATTGATCAGGACCAGGTGAAGATGAACTGCTATAGCTTTTGGTTGAAACATGATTGGTCTGCATTCACTCATTGCCAAGCAGTTTAACAATATACTACAAGGTGAAATTAAAGAATGGCAAAACCTACGTGATCATGAAAGATTCAACAAAAGGAGCAACACCTGGCAACTACAAGCCATTTACTGACTTACTAACAACTTTCAAACTGTCAATGAAGATTCTCAGTCATCCAGATAAAGTTGTCTGGAAGCTGAGTCATGGCAAACTGGGCTTCTTTTCTTTTTTTAAGCTTGAAATACTGAGCTCCTTGGATAAACATTGGAAGAGTATTTGAGGCGAGTGAAGATGATGCCATAAAGCAGAGTTCTGCAACATTTTCAGCTTTGCGGAATGGCAGGAGTGGTTGGGAGAGGGGATGGTTCCATGCAAGAAGTAGGCACATGCACAACTCCATTTGTGTGAGTGATGGGCATTCAACCGCCACTTGTGCAAATGGAGTGCATGTGCACACCACGTGCATATGCGCTCACCCACCACTTCTGCAGCCTGATTACGAACGACTCAAGGCCGGAGCAGGCCAGAGCCCAGGGGTTGGGGACCCCTGCCATAAAGTTCACAATCATTCATAGTATGCCATAAAGGCTTACTGAATATTGGAGAAACTAAACTGATCCTCAAGAAAGACTAAGTGAAGGATAAAAAAGAAACATGGCATGGCAAAGGATTATAAAACCAGTAAACAAAAATGTAGCAGTCTAAGCAGATAGCAGCAAAACTTTCTAAGAGCATGAACAATATTATTAATATTAATATGATTAAACACTATCTTTCTATCCCAGATCCTTGGTTAGAACTCAAGAAGTGGTACAAAATGCCAAATCCAGTTTAAAGATCTTGCCAACTGCACAGCCAATCATAATATATTAAAATTTTATGCCACCTAACTCTGGATGTTATTCATATTAATAGGGGCCCATGATTCAACTTACTCACCAAGACTTTTAAACTTTGACTTGCCTTTGAGCATCACTGATATTGTCTTTACTGTTTTGTATCCTGGACCAAAATAAATATTCTGTGTGCTTTGATCTAGTCTCATCAAGCTACATTGTTTTGTTTGGATCCCTAAGGACAGGCCACTGCCCATATGCCCTTTGCTAGAGAGAGACCACGCAGCAGGATTAACCCAAACAGATCTTTGGATATAGGAAGATTCACATGAATATAGCCAATTTTTAAGTTAATTAGCCAATCCAGGATTTTTTAAAACCAGTGGTCTACAATAGCCCATTGAATGACAATCAAGGCAACTTGTGTGGATATATGGTGTGACATGTACAGATTTCACTAATGTTGTGTTCCCTAAACATCCAGGAATTCTAAAGTTCCTTGTTTTGTACATCTTCCAAGATAAAATAATTCATCCATGGACCTTCTGCATGTCTGACTTCTAAGTAGAAGCCTCTCCCTAAAACTGCACTATACTTAACACAAACATAGATACACACTATGCAAATATTCTCTCACCTTGTAAAGGTCCATGTAATTGAGATGAGGGAAATGAAGTACTGAGATAAAAATTTTAACACAGTCGCTTTTCAGGCCATCTCGATAAAGATGTTCTGCCATTAAACAAGCTACAAAGTTTTTGCCAGTACCAGACCAGCCATGAAAAGAAAGAGTTAGTGCTTTCTCTGGCTGTCGTTTTTCCAAGAAACCCTGAATGGCTTTCAGGACAATTTTTTTTGCCAAATGTTGGCCATGGAGTCGTTTGCTCAGAACCAGTTCCAAGCCTGTGGGAAAGAAAAAGAGGATGTTACTTGGAAACTGCATAAGCCTTACTTTGCTAGAAATCAGGATTCTCAAGATCAAGTTAGAATTTTCTTGAGCTCAAATTGTCAAACATAAAAGCAAATAAAAGTGAAACCACAAGTTGTTTTGCATAAAAGCGAAACCACAAATTGTAGCCTTGGCTCCAAAATCCACTTATCATCCACCTACTCAGGGGTCCTCAAACATGACAGCTTTAAGACTTGTGGACTTCAACTCCCAGAATTCCTCCTCCAGTCATGTTAGCTCAGGAATTCTNTGACAGCTTTAAGACTTGTGGACTTCAACTCCCAGAATTCCTCCTCCAGTCATGTTAGCTCAGGAATTCTGGGAATTGAAGTCCAACAAATCCTAAACTTGCCAAGTTTGAAGACCCTTGATCTTACTGTTCTTTATGTAAACAAGTAGTTCTTGTAGCCGTGAAAGAAGATATGCTTAATGTGGGTGGGAAATCTCTGATGGTTCTTCAGAAAAGAAAGATTTCTCATAACTGCATTTGATAGTACATATTCTTTATGTAAATTCTTATCTTTTATCGCTGATCCTCTGCTTCAGCAGGTAACTTGGAAAACATGACAAAACCTGCAGAATTAATCCAGACTGAAAACAGTCAACAAAAAAATATTTCTGAAAGTAATTAGAGAAGTTTCTATTAAAGGTGACAATTGTAATTTGAGCAAAATAGTTATTTTCTCATGTCCCAGAGCACAAAAGCCATCAAAGATTGGAGGAGCAAATGTACAAAGCACTTGTGGGTGATCTCAAGTCCTCTCCTTATTAGGAGAGGAATTATGAAGGACCAATCTAGCTGCTTTTAGCAGAATCATCTTCTGTTCACCATTTCTTCCCAATTAATTTGATCAAATATGTATTCAATCTCAGTGCTTCAATCATCAGTTTATAATTGAAAGAATTGGTCCCCATGTCAAATAAAAAAAGGAACAGTACAACTTTACTGTGTTGGAATTAAAGGGAAAGATTTTGGTTTTATAGCTTTGTCATTCTCCAGAAAGATATTGTATTTATTATATAAAAAGAGATGCAGTTAGGAAAAGAGCATTGAGTACTATAATTTATTTTTTAATAAAACAAAATACACACAGCTTAAAACAAAGCTAATTAGCCTTTAAGCCAAATTAAAGCTGTACAGCATCACATTTCTAAATTTCAGAAGCATAAATGTTGAACTTGGGTAATGCAGTATTTTTAATATAGAGGAGGGAAGGAATTAAAATAAGAAGAAAGCAACGTCTTTACCTGTGATATTGTTGACCACTCTGCAGTCTCCTGTTGGGCAGCACCTGCCAAAGCCACAGTACCAGGTAGAGACTAATTCTGTCACCATGGGTAACTTCCAATCTAAAAGGTAAGAACACCAGATTGGGAAAAGAAATATTTGAATTGCTACTAGGCAATTGGCTTAAAGAAACTTCTATCTTGTTCCCCATCCTCAGTCTGTTTTACAAATCTTGCTGTTAGCTGTGATACTTTCATTGCACCTGATGAAAAAACATTCATTTGCCCAAAGTAACCAATACTGCACAGCAACTCTTTCTCTTTTCATTTCTGCTGCAAGTGCAATAGCAGCTTCTTCTACACTGTTCTTCTCTTACAAGAGTAATTCCACTTTTCAGAGCTTACTATTTCTTTTAGCACTGATCTAAATCAGCCAGTCTGGGATAGCCAGTTGAAAGAACACATGGATTTCAGTACATGGATGCAAAGATACAAGAAACCCAACAAGAAACCCAAGCCTGTGTTTCCCCTATGATCCCTTTTCTGTTCTTTCACCCACAGTGAAGCAATTGTAGAAGTAGACCACACATGAGCAAACAACATCCATTTGTTCTAGAAAAGCTTTTGTCAATTTTGGCACCTTTATGAGATAGGGACGTCAACTCCTAGAATTCCCTGGCCAGCATCCTAAAGTCCATACCTGTTAAAGTCCATACCTGTTAAAGTTGCCAAACTGAGAAACACTGTTCCAGAAGGAAGGAAATGGTTAAGTCTTGGATGGATAACGTTTTGCTGAAAATAAGAAGCCACACATGGAAAGTTCCCACTGACTGTAATCAGAAGAGATTGGATTTGGATCAGTCTTTCTCCCCTGATGTCCCATTCAGAGAGAGAGGGAGGGAGGATGAGAGGAAGGGAGAGAGGGAGATTTATGCCCTGTTGGGATTTGAATTTGAGCTTGTATTCTGATTGGTTGTCAGATTCCCATGGGGCCATGCAGGCTCTGTAGGCTGTCCAGGTTTGGTTGAGCCTTGCTGGATGATGTAATGAATGGGTTTTGGGGTTCCTATAACAGCAGGGGGGGTCTTCAAACTCGACAGCTTTAAGACTTGTGGACTTCAACTCCCAGAATTCCTCCTCCAGTCATGTTAGCTCAGGAATTCTGGGAGTTGAAGTCCACAAGTCTTAAACTTGCCAAGTTTGAAGACTCTGTCTGAAGGAGGTAGACCTTTGTTATGCAGAA
Organism: Laticauda laticaudata; assembly: GCA_004320025.1. Lineage (NCBI taxonomy): Eukaryota > Metazoa > Chordata > Lepidosauria > Squamata > Elapidae > Laticauda > Laticauda laticaudata. The sequence continues at coordinate 85,118 of BHFT01044222.1, forward strand.
TAGACTGTAAATGAGCCATTAAGGCCTGGGACAAAGGTGGGAGGTGGGGTAGCTGAGTTTCTGCCTCTCTTGAGTTTCTACTTCTCTTTTTGGAGAAATATTCTGCCTTTTTAATTTATCCTAAAATATTTCATTTTTCTAGGAGAGCGGTGGGTTTTAACTTCCAACACTCTTGAGGATTTTTTTTTCATTACCCTTGCTGTGTGGTTCTTCTGATAGGCTCTTCTGCTCAGTCACCATAGGATTTTACTTTCTCATTCTGCTGTACATGTAAAATTGTTTTTGCTTTACAGAGGACAATCCTCTAAGGGGGCAATGGGTTTTTGCTACTTTGATTGTAAAGTTCGACATTTTACTTCTACAATTGTCTCAGAGCAATATGAAACCTATTCCCAAATACCTCGATAAACCAGCATAAAAATCATTTATTAAACCTATCTATAGTGTGGTGTTAGTAAAAACTTGTGGGAGTTGGGAGCATTTTTTTTTTTTTACTTTATCCTTTAATCAATTTATTTGGGCATTTCTTTGAAGAAGGGAGCGATATCCCCAACCTTTAAAACAGGAGTCCTCAAACTTGGCGACTTTTAGACTTGTGGACTTTCCGACTCCCAGAGCTGTCTGGGGAATTCTGGGAGTTGAAGTCCACAAGTCTTAAAAGTCGCCAAGTCTGCTTTAAAATATCAACGTAAAACGGAATTATTTCTCCGCTAATATAGCACGTTCAGAATATACTTAGAAATTATGTTCAAAGCCTGCACTTCCGCCTCCTTTCTCCCATAGAGCCCACGGTAAGAAATCTGGGAGTTTGGAGGCTGCAAGTGCGAATTCGGCGGCCATTTTCGCGAATGAGAAAGGCAGCAAAGCGCCAGCGGGGGGGGGGGGGGGGGGCTGGGAAACCCCGAGGGGACCCTACCGTGCTGCTGTCCCAGGAGGCCTCTGCTGCCTTCCTCCTCTTCCTCGCAGCCTCCCTGCCACAACTGGCAAGCCAGCAAGTGCCAGTAGCGGTGGGAAACGTCCCGCAGCTGCTTCTGCAAACGCTCGTACTGCCGGCGGCTGAGGAAATCCGCGCTGCCAGCCTCTTCCTCGCGGCCCTTACGCGCCTGTGCCCCCAACAAGTGCAACGCGAGGCAGACACAGAGCAGACCAGTCCGGCGCCCCATGGCCGTCTGCGGAAGGAGGAAGTCGGAGCGAGGGCACCGCACTGTCCGTATCGCCGGGCAGCCGAGACCGAGCCCGGCTTCGGCGATGACTTGAGAACTGATCTCATTTCCCTTTTCGCGATCGGGACGGTTTCCTCCTTTCCCCAGAGGCTGCAGGTGCGATGAAAGCCTCCCGTCAGTCTCTTTTGGACAGAGGTCCCCGGGCTTTTGCAATCCGGGTCGTGTCGTTTGGCGTCGCTTCCTTCGGAATAAATCGATTGAGAAAGAACAAATAAGAGAGACTTCTCGCCCGTGCTCGTTGATTTCGTCTCGTTGGAAAGGTCTCGCTGACCTGCCCTAATCCCGGCACGGGGAGGGGGAGGGCGAGGGGGAGGGGGAAAGGCCATCGGGGACAACTGCGATAACGCTGTCCGGTGTTTTCCGTGAGTAGAAGAAGGTAGACGATGCTGGGATCGTCGGCTCTGTCGCTTGCAAGTTTTCTCATTTGGGGGCGATCGCAACGAAAGAATCGCCCCCGTGCATGTTCTGCGCTGAAGTGAAGGGGAGGCTTAACGAGGCCATTTGGCAATTGTAGGAGGCATATGGAACAAAGAATAGAATTGGAAGGGATCTTGGAGGTCATCTGGTGCAACCCCCTGCTCGAGCAGGAGGGCCTCGTCCAAATATTAGCCTCTACCTAGGATCGAACTTACAGCAGCCTCCTGATTGTGAGGCGAGAGCACTGGACCATGTGACCATGAAGTGCGTCTAGCCAGGGATCGGTTGCCCTTGTAAAAAGTCAACACCCACCCACCCACCCTCCTAGAAAATGAAATATTCTGAAGAATATTAAAAAGACAGGGTAGAATATTTCCCTTAAAGGAGAAATGGGGGGGGCTTAAGGGAGGCAGAAACAGCCCCAGTCTCCCTGCTCCAAGCAGAACCTGAGGAGGCCAGCTTTCAGAAATGTAGATTTGGTAATCCATTCATAAAGACTTGGTCAGGCAGAAATTCAGATAAGCAACAGGATTATCAGGCAAGCCAAAGATTGATAAGATGAGCTCAGACAAAAGCCTAGGATTTGCATTTTCCTTTTTGCCTGTAAAGCTAGCCAGGACCCCATAGGAATAACAAAAGTATAAAAAAAAAAAACCGGCCCGCTCTCAAACTCCCATTTTTGTCAGCTGTCCTGCAACTGCAATCTGTTTTGTGTTGGTTCTTCTGCTCATCATAAGACGATCTTTCTTTTTTAAGCACCATTTTATTCCCAGCTCGGAATTGGACGTGGATTTTTCTTTTCCAGCCATTCTGCTTCTTCCTTATTTGGACAAGACTGGTAGTGCCCTTTATTCAGCATAGGTTTAGTTGCCATGAGATTGCATTTACTGGTTTTTTAGTTTTAAAAATTTGATTGGGGGGGGGGGTGGCGATGGATTGAAGGTGGGACAATATAGGAAGCTTTCCTGTTCCTAAGAAGTGCAAGGGGTCAGAAAACAACCTCTCTTGAGAAGAAAGGTTTTGGGGTTTTTTTTCCGGCTCTTGCCACATGCTGGAGAACTGAGTGGGATTATTTTCTTTGAAGTGATAGTTTCTAAAGTGACTTATGTTTCTGCAGATCTTGAGGGCCTTCCCAGAAAGGCTACAAGATCCGGACTGTTAAAGTGCAGATGGTCATCAAACAGTAGCAAAGCATTTGAATTTCCATATCTGGTGGATCAGATTTTTGTAGTCCAGTTCTGCAGACCACCTCCTTAACCTCTCCAAATCTGTTTTGATTTGGTCCATCAGAGTTCTGTTTCTTTTCCTGATACTGAGAATGCGTCAGATCAGGACATAACTCTGAGAAAAGATATGTGAATATTGGAATGTGGCATAATCATGACAGCATGTGGTATAAATCTGGATGTACCTCAATATGTTAATTTCCACTGCAGGAAACTACATTCAGTCATGGTAGATCTACACCTAGAATTTGGAGATACTTTGTGAATGCAGGAATTCTTTTATTTGTGAAACATGACATTATGGGCCTGGGATGTATAAGACCAAATGTCATTGGCAATATTTTTGTCTAGCTTGCTAACAATGGATACAGTTGCAAGACCTCCAAAAACGAATTACATCAGTTAACAATATCAAGTTCTTGCTTCAGAATATTTGTTTATTGAAATAAAAAAAATAGTAGTTTTGAAATTTCTTCAACTTGCAGCTCTGGTGACTAAAAACAGGTTATAGTGTTTCAATCACCTTCATTGTGATGTATTCCAATACAAAGGATACACTTTCTTTAACCTATGGGTCATAAATTTATGATTATTATAGCAGGCATTTTTCTGGACCATATCATTTGAACCTAAACTCATAGAAAAAGAAATACAAGAGATATTAATATGGTAGATTTATGAAATTCAAGTTGAGGTGGGCAATAAATATCCCCATTCAAGTGTTCTGAAAAGGAGCAAGCCATTTTGCTTATGTGAAAGCAACATGTCTGGAAAAACTGCAGACCAGCAAGGAAATGTCTGCAGGAACATTTCAAATTGTCTACAAGTACACCTTAAAGACAATGATTAAAAAGATGGAAACTTTAAGTTAAACATTTTCATAATTGGAAATAACTGCTTGAGGAATTCCTGGAGTAGCAAGTTTGGAGATATTTAAATAAACTGTACACTGATTTGGCTAGAACTAAAACCAGATAATTTCTCCCAGAAGACAAGGATGTTTACTGCAAATATGTCACTATTCAAACAACTATCCATCTTTTAGAGTGGCCCTGGGACAATATGCACAAAGAATGACTTGCTGGACAGAAATATCTGTCATACCCCAGGTGGAGACTGACTCTGAGGAAGAGGAGGAACAGCCAACCGGGAGTGGGAGTGTGGCTCCAGAGGTGGTGGAGGAGGCTGGGGAAGGGCAGAGGCCGGCTGAGCAGTCAGAGGAGGATCCAGGCCCATCCCCATCCTAGGTCATGCAGGGAGGAGAGGATCAGGGAAAAGTGAGGTCTACTCAAGAGGAGATTACCATGATCCTCCTCGTGGCTTGCAGGTGGGAGCTATGTGTGTAAGTTTCCAACTGCCCAGTAAGAATTGCTGAAGTCAGTGTNTCTGTTTGCCTCATTATTTACTTTTGTGACTTTAAACTGTGCCTAATAAAACAGTGAAGTTAAGTTGAAGGCTTCACTGGACTTTAATATATGTTTTGGGTTATTTTGAGAGACTATGGGTCATCACAATATCCCTGTCATCAATGTGGCCCTGCATTGGGCTAGAACTATATAAATCTATGTTTTGGTTAAAGTTTTAAATCTTTTTAAATTTAAATTAATAATTTCCCCCCTTCTAGTTCCTGCATTTCTGACATGAGACAAGACAAGCAAAAATTCTAGTGTTATTTAGAAGAGAGTCTTCATTAGATACTTTTTTTTCCATTTCTGCCTTAGTGACATTAGTGTTATTTGAAAAGGCATGAGTGTTGCATCTCTCACATTAATGAACCTTTGCCATCATTTAAGGATTTTTTTGCATATTATAATTTGAATGCAAAAGAAAGAAGGAAGTGAACAATATTGTGAAAAAGTTTTTTAAAAGTACTGCCAACAAAGCATTCTTCATATGTGGGTATATTTATGTTTCTCTCTGTGTGTATGTATTTTCACTCCTTTAATTCAGCTATATTAGATAAGTATTGCTCTGTCTCCATTCTTTCTTTTCTAATAAAATTGTTTAAGCAATCCTGGGGAAATAACGACAGAGCCACTGGAAGAGGTCATACATCAGTTTGGGATATAATATCAATGGTTAATAATTGCAGAAGTTTCATAATCATACATGCATGTTCCACATGAGCATTTCAATGAAACACAGCTATACAATATTTCATTATAATCAGCCCAAACTGATCTATATCAGTGGGTTTATAGTAATTTGTTTATTAAATTGCCATTAGATCATTGAGTGGTAAGGGCTATTCCCTTCCAGCAATGGGGAATAGGTCTTTAAGCTAGAAGTTGGACACAGATAATCCTCTTTCTTTATCCAGATGTACATTTCCATTCTATGGGAACATAATTTTTTAAAAATGTGCCATCTAAACATATTAAATTTGTCTCACAGTTCAGTTGATAACCTGGCTGTAATAACATCCTTCCAAAATGGAGCAATAGGACATTATAAATATATAAACAGATGCTTGAATGAAGCATTAATCTCATTGCATATCTCTAACACTTAATGACTGTCTCAAGATTGTAATATATAAACAAAGGATTCAAGACAGTCTACAACATTCTTTGTTGAACAAGATGCAATGAAAAAAACTATTTGTGATGACCCGTAGTCTCTCAAAATAACACCAAACCCAAAACATATATTAAAGTCCGGTGAGGCCTTCAACTTAACTTCACTCTTTTATTAGGCACAGTTTAAAGTCACAAAAGTAAATAATGAGGCAAACAGAAAACCAAAGCAAACCGCATTGATAAGAGTTCTGAAGCAAGCCAAGATAACTTATCATAAACTCCAGGAAAATAATTGAGGAGAGTCCATGGGAAGAATACCAGCATCTCTTTCAAGGTGAACACTAAAATTGACTCCTGCAAATTCTAACTGCACAGTTGGAAACTTACACACATAGCTCCCACCTGCAAGCCACGAGGAGGATCCTGATAATCTCCTCTTCAGCAGACCTCGCTTTTCCCTGATCCTCTCCTCCCTGTGTGACATAGGATGGATAGGGGATGGGCCTGGATGTTCCTCTTGACTGCTCAGCTGGCCTCTGCCCTTCCCCAGCGTCCTCCACCACCTCTGGAGCCACATTCCCACTCCCGGTTGGCTGTTCCTCCTCTCCCTCAGAGTCAGTCTCCACCAGGGGCATGACACTATTGAAGTTTCTGACACTAATATCTTCCCATTGTGCAGGCAAATATGGGAATATTTAATTCTTCATTCCATTCAGCCACTGAAGTCTGCCCATCAAATTGATCATCACCAATGGACTTGTAATTTTGTTAAGGTCATAGGCTTTCATAATTGCAATTCAAGTTTGAATTGCAATTCAAGTCACCAAGTGACTTTCATACGGTCATGGCCTGTCACAAACTCCCAATTATCAGAATGCAAATGAGTGAGATTATGCATCCATCATAATCTCTAAATGAAATCAAAAAGTTTTAAATGAAATACTGGGTTGAAACTGTCTACCATTTTACTTTCAAAGAATAACTTTGGAATCAGTAGGAAGGCCAGAAGCCTTGCTGAACAAGTTACTTATGCTTGGCATTTGTGGTTTCCTTTGGACCACATTGTGTTCCCATGTATTTATTCCTTTAAATGGAATATCTTTCATTTAATACCTACCTACCTACGGATCTCTATTTGCACTTTTTGTGTTACTCTAAACAGTCTTCAGTGAGCAGTATACACCTTTTGCCATCTTTCCATTATAAGGAAACTGAGGCAATGCTTTGTACATTGAATGCTATCTCTTAGCCATCTGTTTGTCATTTGGATTTATTTTAATCTCCTGTGGACTTTATTATTCTAAATATAGATATATTCTTTAGGATGTGTTTATTTTGTTGAACAACAGCTTGTGTTATTCTCTTATCAATTATAGAACTGAAGCCTGAAGATTGACACAGTAGTTTTTTTCACATAGCTAATGCTGTGAAAGCAGATGTTTTGTGGATGGTTTCACTCATCCCAGTGGGATTCTTAATCTTTTGTTTGATACTAATGTGCAAAATGATGTGGCTGATGAGCCACAGCACATCAGAAGGAGAAGAGCAATAGCCCATTTTTTTTTAACCATTTTCTTTCCAGAACTCTTCCATTGTTTTCTTCCACCACTGTCCAGCAGTGCCTCCTGGATATATTTACTGCTTAAATGAAATGAGGAGGCCACATTCAGTCATGTCCCGTCCCCACCTACTGCAGCTTCTGTCCTGTACTTCTTAAAATTCTCAGCTTGTCAGATGCAATCATGGGACTGATGCATTTTGCATGTATCCCTTACTCTACAAAACAAAGTTTGCAATTTTTTGTCTGGTTTTAAAGCACTATATGTCATGATGTGTGACAGAAGAATAAAATAATTTTGTGTTCTCTGTAAGCAGTGATGAAGGGTATATATTTAGAAAATGGCCACAAGAGCACACATTGATATTTTCAGTTCTAACATTATTGAACTGTAATTTTCAGAATTTCAAGTCACTTGTCAAAGAACATTCACAGGATATTAAGTTCCACAGAGAAGTCATAATGGAGAAATCTGTGGTTGGATGACAATCATGACCCAGGGACAGCAGTCACTGGAGATCTTTATATAACTCCTTAATTCTGAAATCACACGGAAGATGTTTACACAGCCTAAGTGTGTGGATATAATTATAAACATACAGATATGTAATATTCACAAAACATCTAAATGAATTCTAATCAGCCTTCTGTAACTTGATGACCTCAAGACATACTGAACACGAACACGATCAGGCAATAAAAGCAGGAAATTAAGATTTTAACTCTATTTAATTGCCATGAATGGAAGCAAATATTTCCCAGAGGCTATGAACGTGCCTTTCTGTTTTCAATAATTAATTTTTTTGAAAACAAGCCACAGAACCTGCTTGGAATATGAAGGATTGCGATCTCCTGTAGTAAAAGGTTTCCTTTATTCCCTAAATGTTGGTATTCCTTTATGACACATGCAATAAATCAATTATTCTCACTAGTTTAATTTTAACTTGGAGAGTCACAGGTTGTTCAGGTCTGCACCTTAAGTAGGAATGACTCAGGTATGCCAATATTGCCCTAGTTGGCTATAATTGCTATCTGCAGTAAGAATTCCATAGGTCATATATATTTCTTTCACATTACAGTTTTCTTAAAGAGTTCCATTAACTTTATCCCGTAACTATATACAAAAAAAATGAACAGTAAAAAACCCCCCAATGACGTTATCCTCAAGTACATTTGCAACTGTTAAACCTGCCCATTTCTTTCTTCTTGATGTAATGGGTTGATTTGCTTCCATAAATCTAAGCAATTTATTAGGCCAGTTGCTTCTAAATAAGGCAAAATTAACAGTCATTAGCTATGGATAATGTATTATTTTAAACACTCAGCACCTGTTATAATATGCTAAAATAAAATAATTTTAAATAAGATAAAATTCCTTATCTTATAGATCAAGCAGTTGCCTCCTTATTTATAGCTGAGGAAATGTCTATTTAGAACGAAAATGGATATGTTTTTTCTGTGCATAAAGTACATGTTTTCCTTTATGTGAGTATGCCTAAAACATACATCTTCCTTTACATAAGGTGTGCTTTGTGATGTTCTGGTTTGTTTCAAATGGTGTCATCTTTTTAATAAAATGGCCACTGCCTATACAATAGTTTAACATAGAGGAAAACCATTCCAACACTTTCATCCCGTCCTTCCCACATTATTGCTATGATCTTACCATACCTACATCTCCCTGCGCTGCATTTTCCGAAATACCTGGAGGAAAGTGGATACTGCCAGCCATCATACATTAGCCCAAACTACCATATTATTTGGGAAATCTGAAGCACATCTGAGGTATGGAAGATTGTATTACTGTTTTTCAGTGCTCTTCCTGAGCAAAACAGGTATAACAAATCTGAATTACTTTGAAAGTTATAAAAACCATGGTCTTTGCAGTACAAAATCATATTTTTAATAATTTCTGTTCACATTGTTAACTTGAAAGTAAAGCATGAATGCTTGCCTTTTGTTTGCTATGGATATTATTATTTTATATATTCAATTTTTATCCCATTTTTATAAGTAATTCAAGGTGGCAAATATATATAATAATCCTTTTTCCCCACAACAACCACCCAGTGAAGTGGATTGGGCAAGAGAGAGTGACTGGGAATGACTCAAAGTCACCAGGCTGGCTTTCATGCCTACAGCAGGGCTAGAACGCACAATTTCCTGGTTTCTGGGTCAGTACTTGAATTAACTTTACTCTATTGTTCATCTATAGACATAATATCTGCTACTGGTAATAACAATACTTGCAATCTCATGTATTCTTATCTAGAAAAAGACACAAATAACATGCTTATTTTTAAATAAAAAGTGTCCATTAATTTTCAAATTTCTAAAAAATGACATCAGGTGGCACTGTTTCACAAGAAAATAAATTGGCTCCAATCTATATAGCCTGATCACAAATAGTTAGAAAAGTAGCAACTGTAGGTTCTTAGGTTTTAAAACATTATTGGCTCAGCAGAGACTTTATTTACTAACACAGCTGTCAATATACCTACCTTTTCTGAACATTTTTTCCAACGATACATTTGGGCTAAATACCACTTGGGGCACAAATCATTAATTTCCTTATCTGAGCCAGTGGAAAAATGATATTGTATAGCTTTGCCAGCATCAAATAAATTAGCATATCTGCCATCCCTTGCATGTCCATGCCTGAATTAAGTAGATTTGCCAATGACTACAAATTCCTCCCAAGCTGAACTAAAGGCTCTGGGTAACAACTTCTGAACTTAGCTGGCTTGTTCTTTTCAAAATTCTAAAAGGAATGACTGAGTCTATGAAATGGTTAAGCGTATGAAATGAAAAATTAAACTTTAAAAGAAAGATAAAAAGTCATAATCAGTGGTGGAGAAGAACTAAAAAACAGTAGGACTGGGTTGTTATTAGGACCAGCTAAAATGGCACAAAAATTTGCATATGTTATCGTTCTTCCTCTTTGTGTCCCCCTAAAAGTGAGGAATAGAGAAAAGAAGCCAGAACATGCAGTCAGATATTTCTGATCTGAAGTCTATGATTCAACATCAAGCCTAAAACTTGACATTATTAGCTATATTCATTGTATTATTGAAGTGGAGTTATGCCTAATTTTAGGAACAAAATAAATGGTTGCTTCTCCCATGTTAGTATTGGAAGAAATTTCCTGAGTTTGTTCCCAGTTGGGACACATCACAGATGCTGAGAAGAAATGGATGCAGAAGCCAGCTGCCAGAAAGTGGAATTCTTTTAATGTAGGAAGACCAAAAGCAAAAAGTGACACAGCTTGAGCATTTCTGGCTTGCAAGCAGCTTGGAAGTTGAATCTGAGCCTTTTATGCTTAATTCCCCTTTGAAGTTCCTGCAGCTTGATGGATTTTGGTGGGTTTCTGATTGCCCTGGGTTTGTTTTCCTGGGTTAATCTTGGTCCCTGGTCTTTTGTTTTTCCTGTCCTAAGGATTAATTCTGTCAGGGGGCAGGAAGAGGGGTTTTTGGTTTACTTTGAAGAGTTTATTTTTAGCCTGATTCCCTTATCTTAATGTTACTTTTCTGTTACTTTTGTAACAGCCATAGTAGGGCTGCTCTAAGTTTTCCTTTCAGCTGGTGCTTCTTGCTTTTCTTAAAGGGGTAAGGGTTGGCTTGAGTCTCTTAGCACTGTTTTCTGAGGTGCTGGTGCTGTCTTTTTGGGTGTACTTCCCACATTGGAAAACACAAAAGTTATTACATTTCAATCTGTCTCCTGCTCTAGGAAATGCCCTGGCTTGGAAGAAAGCAAAAACAATGAAACATGTATCTTGAAGCAGCTATCTTTTCTTATACAACAATGGAGACTTTAACTGGAATTTGGACAACTTTCCCTAGTTTAGCATGCTTCATGATTTCTTTTCTACCAGATTCCTTTTTCTAAACTTATTTCACATTTCGAAAGCTCCTCCTGCATCGAGGATTTACAGGTAGAAGGGCAGCAATTTTTATTTATTTATATTTTATTTTATTCTACTTTATTTATGCCCCTCTTTTTAAAAGGAGCAATGCTTCCTTCCATCAATGAATGCTATATTTTACACATTAAGTTTTGTTGGCTTTAATATCCCCCCCCCCAAAAAAAAATTGGGATATTAAGCACTTTTAAATTGAGAGTCCAAAACGCTAAAACATTCTTTGCACCCAAATGGAATATTGGAAAGAAATTACAATACGTAAAGTTACTCAAGGCTCCTTTGTTTATCTGCGTGTCAGGATGATAAATCTGAAAACTGAATAGAAGAGCATGAGATTTGCTGTTTGGGGGAGAAAATCTGTTTGAACATGGCTTGGTTGAAAAAATCAATTTGAAAATGTAATGTAGCAGGTTTAGAATAAGTTTGTAACTGCTATAAAGAAGGGCAGAAGTCATTTCTTTGGCAATATTTTTTTTCTCTTTGATTAAATTGTTTTCTGCAGATTTTTCCTTTTTTCTTTGATATATTTCTGTATTTGTTTTCTAGCTCAATAAAAAAAAACTCTTTTAAGATACACATGCACACATATACACACACACTTTAAAAATGGAGTAGATCTGGCTGGAGATTGCAGAGAGAAATTCCCTAATGCATTCTTAGTGTAAAGGAGAGACAGCTCAGCAAATGCTGGAAAAATTAGAATGTTCCATTTAACAGATAACAGATAATCAGTTGGAAGGGACCTTGTAGGTCATCTAGTCCAACCCCCCACCCAAGCAGGAGACCCTACACCAATTCTGACAAATGTTTACCCGGCAGTCCAATCTCTTCTTGAAAGCCTCTCAGTGCGATGCGCTCCCACAAACTTCTTGAGGCAATCATGCTTGCCATTGAGTATTGTTCTCATGTCAGAAAGTTTTCTCCTTAATTCTATGTTTGATCTCGTCCTTGATCAGTTTCTCAACCATGTCATACCATTCTTGGTTACTGGCCTTTGGGTGATTAGAACAGCGGTCGCCACCAGTGGCAACTGGTGGGCGTGAGAAAATTTTGGGGTGGCACAAAAGAGGAAATGTCACTTCCGCAGAGCAGCAACCCTCCCCAAGCAATTAATCCAGGCTGTTCAGAAACACAAGCACGCCAGCACACTCGCCCACAGAACCCTCCCCGCCCACTCACTCCTTACCCGGCAAACTGCCGCTAAGTTGCTATTTTTCCTTTTCTGACCATCATCTCTTATCGCTGTGCCAAGAGATTTAGATTAGCTAGAAGGCAATTGGTTGGGATTTCTTGCTTTCTAGCTAGTCTTTAGATCTTCCGCTCTGCTTTTAAGTACAGCCGATACGCTCCTTACGACTGAGTTCTGTTATTCAGTGGCAAGCGAATTTGAGAGACTAGAACTAGCCGATGGCAGAATCATTGAAGATTCGTGAAGCAACTCAATCTGCTGCCGTTCGTTTGGCTGGTTTGTGTTAAAAGTCTTGCTCTTTTCTTTATAAAAATAATTCATATTTTAATATAATGATTAAAATATTACTATACAAGCATCGCCCAGCCAGTACATGACCAGCCAAGCCACAAATGTAGTGTTCCACACGCAGCAGAACCAGTTAGTGGTCCCTGGGATTTAAAATTATGAGTTTGGTGGTCCCTGAGGTCCAAAAGATTGGCGACCCCTGATTTAGAAAATAGCTTGACCCCTTCCTCTCTGTGGCAGCCCCATTTCAAGCCCCTCCACCTTCCTTCAAGGTCATGTGAACCACAGGCCTAAAATTAAAGTATTTATTTATTCAATTTTTGTGCCATATTTATTTTTTTTATAAATAACTCAAAACAAATACACCTAATAATTATTTTTTCTTGTTTTCTCCATAAGCAATAATCTGAGGTAGATTGGATCAAGAGAGTGACTGGTTCAAGGATGTCCAACTGGTTTTTATGCCTAAAGCAGGACTAGAACTCACCATTTCCCGGTGTCTTAGTATTAGAAGAAATTTCAGAATCCATTACTTTTCTTCTTTCCCTATTTTCTTAAAAGAGTAATTAACTACAGTTTAAATTATTTGACTTAAAGCACACATTTATATAAATTTTGATGAAAACAGCCCATTTTTCTTATCAAGATATATTCTTGGATTCCTTAGCTGAAAAACACTGACATGAGTCAAAAAATGACTAAAATAAATGACTCAAGGACATTACAACACAACATTTTCCAGAGACTGATGTTGCTGATGAGATTGCATGTATTTGGACCAGATTACTTAACCTAAAATGTAATTCATCAAAATCTGATGAGATGACATATAAACTAATACACCCTACATTTAAAATAATGTTTAGCATTTGCAACTGTGTCGTAAGCTACTGCCATATAAAATCATTTGACTGCCTAAGCCCTCTTCACCATTCTTGTGTCCTCCATTACATTAAACTACATTACCCCATCCAGCTCATCAGATAAGAGTTGTAGTAGTCCAATCGCCTATTATGGTTGATAGGAATTGTCACCTTGAGCTATCCTTGTTTTAGCCTGTTGAAAGGTGCCAAAATGCCTTTCTTTCGAGGATTCGATTTTCCCACTGGGAGAGCTCCGGCGTAAGGATACGGACAACTGCTTGAAAGCTGGATCTTATTATTTTTAGGAAGGTGAGGAACAGCGAGAAGCCTGCGTTCCTGGGCTAGCTAGCTTCTTATGGTAAGTCCCTGGTTTTTTTATACCCTTTTCTCCCTTTATAAGTTGATTTTGTCTGAATGTTTGTATTTGTGCTTAATGTTTCAAATCCTGTTTGAGTTTGTCTTTATTCCCACCAGAGGGCAAACTCCGC
>BHFT01044223.1:0-27227 GCA_004320025.1 Laticauda laticaudata
GTATTTGCTTGGAAACATTCTTTATCTGAGGTTTGCCATCCAAGATTGGAACATTCCTGCAATTACACAATTACAACTCTATACTGCACACTAAGCATCCTTTTGCTGTTTAGTCCAAAAAAAGCATATATTTTAAAAACTTCCAAAATCAAATTTACACTATTATCTTTTAAGGAGGCAGAATGTCACCTGAAGAACATAATAAAATCTTGTCAAGGTTAAGTTGAAGAGTCTTAATCTCTCCAATATGCAAAAGACTTTTTAAAAAAGTGATAAATAAAAGATTTAAAAAGTTATAAATCTCAGTCAAGCTTAATGTCTGTGAAGGCTATTTCACAAATGTCAGTTTGATGTAATTCTAAATTTCAACCACTCCATTCATAAACTGACTATAAAAATATGGTTTTCATGGGTTACACAGCTGGGAGTCATGTGGATGATCACAATAATCTCTGTTTTCTGGAGACATTACACCAGTTGGATCCTGTATCCCCCCTCAAAAAGCTGTCTTGCTAGCCAGTGAAAACCAGGAAGTCTATCCAGTCAAAGTTCTTCAGAAAGCAGAACATGAAAATGATCACCAAAAGAACTGACTTTCTTAAATAGATTTGGAAATAGTGTTTTATTGACAACCAGTTACCTGTAATGGTTTAGGTAGAAGAGTGTGAATTCTAGTCCTGCCTGAGGCATGAAGCCAACTTGTTACCATGGGCCAGTTGCCTTCTCTCAATCCGAAGAAAAAGGAAAAGGCAAACCACTTCTAAAATCTTGCCAGGAAAATTGCAGGGACTGACTTGAAGTCATAAATAAAAATTGGTCTGTAGGCAATGAACTTGCCTTGTTTTGCAAAGCAAAATTTTATTCTCCTTGTTGACATCAATAACTAGTACAAAATCCCTAAAGGAAGACAATAAATACTGTAAATTGTTTCTTTCACATGTTGTTCTTCTTGTCCAGTATTCAATTTTTTTTTACTTCCAGTTCTGTCGGCATGGCTTGGTGGGCGAGGCAGGGGAAGGATACTGTAAAATCTCTAGTCAGAGGTGTCATTTGCTGGTTCTTCGAGCTCCTCAAAATTTCTGCTACCGGTTCTGCAGAACTGGTCAGAACCTGCTACATACCACCTCTGTTCTTGATTCTTCCATTTTGCTGGATCCTTGCAAACAAAGTACAGATTTAGAATGCTCTCTCTCACATACAAACACAGATTAGAAAACAACTGATGGCACTGGGATAGAGAGGCTATATAATGGAATATGATAAGTAATTTTCTCCTGAAGGATAATAAAACACAAAAATGGGTCAACAAATATTTGACACGTTAATAATGCCTCAGGTAACTGATCTTGGGCATTCTGTAATGTGGCACATTTTTAGCTTCTTTCTTTCCTTCCTTGAGGTGGTGGAATGTGAAATTTAATTCAAATGTGAAAATGATTGGACTAAATACAGAAACTTAGAAAGAGAAGGGAATAATATTGGCAGCTTTGCCCAAACAGCAAAATGCAATGATATTCAGATCTCTGTCATTTAATATAAGAGGACTTACTCCTAGGTAAACATGAACAGAACTTTAATATTTATTGCTTACCATGCAATTTTATGAATTTTTTTTACTGTTAATGCACATAAGGCTTATATCCAAGTGACTACCCTGTCACACAAAGTCCTGGAAAATAAACAGTTTAATAATAACATTAATGTTCTGCAATTCTTGGTAAAATTGTCCATATTGACTTCTACAATAAATACCTTCCTTCAGTGGCAGGATGTTTTTTTTATATGAAACCATGTTAGATGAATTACTAAACACACACATTGAAGATGTGAAGTTAACCTTCTTATAACAGGAAGGGAATCTTTGCCAACCCCAGGATGATGAAAGACATTCCAGAATATAATTGGCAATATACTGTAAGGAAACCAAGAACGCACTTGATTTTTAAAAAAATTCTTTTTTTCCTTAGAC
The DNA here is from genome assembly GCA_004320025.1 of Laticauda laticaudata. Lineage (NCBI taxonomy): Eukaryota > Metazoa > Chordata > Lepidosauria > Squamata > Elapidae > Laticauda > Laticauda laticaudata. The sequence continues at coordinate 1,970 of BHFT01044223.1, forward strand.
CCTTTCCAAATTTGGTTCTCACTCAGGGACCACCATACATATATAAGTGTCCTTTATATATTATGTCTTCATGGTTTTGCCTTCATTTAATCCTAATTTATATTCAAGGAAAGTCTATGCCCAGGTAGAAAGTTTGCCCTGGATAAACCATATTTGTGGGTACAATCAAGAAACTCCTAAGGGAATAGGAAGTAATAAAGTATTAGTGCTGCTTTATAAAACCTTAATAAGAGCATCTAGAATACTGCATCCAGTTTTGGTCACCTCATTACAAAAAAGATGTTGAAACTTTGGAAAAATTGCAGAGAAGAACTGATTAAAGGTCTAGAGACCAAAAAAATATGAAGAACGGTTGCAAGGTATGTGTTTGACTAGTCTAGAGAAAAGAAGGACTGGGAGGACATGACACTGTAGCATATTCCGGTATTTAAGAGGCTGCCATAAAAAGGAGGATTCAACTTATTTTCCAAAGCATCAGAGGGCAGACAAGAAACAATAGATGGAAACTAATCGAGAAGCAACCTGGAATTAAGGAGAAACTTCCGAACAGTGAGGGCAATTAACCAGTGGAACAGCTTGTTTTCAGTGGAACAGCTTGCTTCATCACTGGAGATTTTAAAGAAGAAACTGGACAGCTAATTATCTGAAATGCTTTAGGGTCTCCGACTTGAGCAGGAAGTTGGACTAGAATACCTCCAAGGTCCCTTCTAGCTCTATTCTGAATTGAATTGAATAGAATACAAAGGATTAGGTTGGCATGTGTTAGTAAATTTAGACTGGAATGGGCACACCCTCCCTTCCTGTCACAGGCATTGCTTTCTAGGCCCATTCTGTTGCCTTTTATTCTGGACAGTAGGCAAATCTGATTCTTTCTAATGGAACTTTCCCTCTGTACTTGCTAAATCTCCCACCCAATCCATGGTTCAGAATCCAAGGTCAACCTGACCAGTAGTGATAGTGGGGAAACTACATGGCAATGCCATTCACCCGATAAGATTGCTGTTGGTTTAATTTGTTTTTCAACACAGGAATAGCATAAAACGTGCAAAAAAGCCTGGAAGATCATTAAGTCAATGTCCTGCTAATAGATCAACTACGTTAGTTGGATTCCCTTTGAATGAGCCCATGGAAAATGTATGGCCATGACAGATGGTAAACCTCTCAGTCTAGCCTATTCCTCACTTCATTCAACTCAGGTGAAGGTGAGTGACTAGTGAATGTTTTTCCACCAACTGATGATATTTTATGGAAAAGGAAGAAAAGAGAAGAGGAAACCATCAGTCCCTTTCCATGATGTGGCCTACATAAAAATTGCATTATTTAGTGGAAGTGTAGACATAACTGCCTAGGAATTGCCAATAGAGATGGCAGAAGTTCTACTGGTGTAGTTTTGGTGAGCTCACGAACTATTGGGTAGCATTTTAAATGCTGCATGAGGAAGAAATCTTAGTCTTATTCATTGTTTCCTACTTGAGTTAGGGCTCAGATTGAGGTAGATTTCCAAGAAATTGGAAATTTGAGTAAGGATTTTGGGGTTGTTTAATTATTATAATTTAAACTGGTTTTTCTTGCCTTCCAACAATTCCTGTTTTAAGATATTTAATCTTCTCTAAGAATTTATGAACACACTTGGGTGAACTGATGGCCCAGGGATTCCATTCACCCAATATGTATACTACCCAGAGTTGTTTTTTGTGAGATAGGTAGCCATATAAACTTAATCTGTTTTTATATTTATAATTGTTGGGTGTTTATGTGTTTTATCTTGCTGTAAGCTGCTCATAGTCACCTTGAATTACGAGATGGTCAGCAAATAAATTTGAGAAGTAAATAAATATGATTAATTAATAAAAGAATGTTAAATATTTTTATTAGCCTGGTTTAGTAGATTGGTGAATTTTTGCTCAGTTCATGGTTCAATTTATTCTGTGAACCAAGATTGATTCATCCTAAACTCAGTGTTGACTTTTAATGAGCAACCTAGGTCAGTAGTTCTTAAACTGTTTCACCAAGTTACCCTTTTTCCCAGTCTTGAATGTCAGGGTAGTTAAAGTCTTCCATTACTATTGTGATGTGCTTCCTATATAACTTCATTAATTGACTATTAAAAAGTTCATATATTTTCTCTGTTTGGTTGGGTGTGTAGATGAGACTTGATATTAGAGACAGTGATTAAAAACTAGTGCTTTATTTAACTACCTTTATCTCACTCTGCATTTCAAACTCTGAAAGAAAAAACATGTTTTTCAAATTAACCTTTAGTTATGTATTGATTAAAAATATAACTAACAAGGCTGCATCCAACCATGCTATTTTATTCCCTGTGTATTTAATGTTTTTTTCTGAAATAAATCATGCTTGATAATCTCATATCTAAATTGTTTGCCAAGAGAAGTTTCCTTTAGAAAAGGTGAGATAATGTATATAGTAGTGTGAACCTAAAGTGTCTTAATGTTTTTTAACTTTACTGAGGGTTATAGTAATTGAATATGAAAAAGAGCTAATTGCACATGGAAGAACTAAAAAAATCACATGGTTCTTTTTTAAAGAGAAAGAATTTTGATTAAGGAATAAGACAAAATTGTTCTTGGGTTGCCAGATCTGGGCTACAAAATTCTAGATGACCTTATGATGGCAACAAGGAGAAAATATTTTACTCTCTGCTGCCAGTTAGTGACCACATGTTGCATTGTAGGCCAGATGTGGCAAGCCTAAGAGAGACTACTGAGAGAAGTTGTGTTTATACCTGTAGGAGAAGTGTGTGTGGGAATTTTAGAAAAAACATCATGATTTCTCATGGAGCAGATGGTATATTCCAGAGAGAAGCCCAGATTAAGAGACTGTGCAGATCAGAGCTGGATGGGAGAGAGATGAAGAGTTTCTTGGTAGCAATACCCCAGAATCTCACAAGATATATCTATTAGATAGAAAATGTATAGCTTTTTAGATTAGATTTATAGATTTTGTCAGTTGTAAAAAAAATAAAGAATTGGACTTGACTGGATTTCATTGCGTTGTTTTTGCACTTGAGCCAGACATATATGCAATCAAATTCATTATGGAAGCACATGTGGAGATGGGTTTTTTTGGTATCCCTCTTATGCTAGAACCCTAGGATTATAGCTGTAGAAAAGTGAAAGCAACACTTAACAAATTTTCATTGCTTCCAAGATATATGAATATAGGACAATGTCAGTTTTGAGTAATTCGGAGAATCAGCAAATACCACCTCTGACTAGAGATTTTACAGTATCCTTCCCCTGCCACACCCACCAAACCGCTCCCACAGAACCAGTAGCAAAAAAAATTTGAATCCCACCATTGGTTCCTTTCTAGCATTGAATGTTGCCTGCTTCTATAATTATAATATATTATAATATATTCTTTACACCTGGCGTCATTATTTTTTCAGTGTTTCAATGAATATGAAAAAAGATCATTTTTATTGTATGTGGCTGAGGACTAACAATGAGGGACAAATTAGGTTGCAAATCATGGAATCATTCTTTCTAAACCTGAGAGTAATGGCAGAAGGCAGGTGTGTGCTACATGAATGGATGGAAGTAAATTTGATTACAAGGATCAGAAAAATGTACTTATTCTCACTTTCCATCATTCTGAAATGAGAGGTAGGTAACAAGGGGACACAATCAGTAGTAGAATGCATGTCTTGCATGGTAAAATTATCGCTTGGAACTTTATTTAAAAGGATCTTAGGTACCAGAAAGAAATGAACCTGTACAGAGTGCAAACTAGCTTCTTAAAACTGAATTCTCCTTTGATTCAAGCACAATTGCTACTGACTTCACAAATGCATCCATACAGCTTTGCTGGCATGGTTTCAACAAAGGTGCTTGCCACTCCTTTAATGAGATTACTTTTGATTTCCTAATCTAATCTTCCAGCCCTGATATTTCCTAATGCTTTTCCATCTAAATGCTTACCAGGCCTGCTTTACTTTCAAACAAGAAAAGGAAGACTAGGAGCTGCCCCCTGTCAAAGCATAAATTATCAATAGTCAAAATGGCCCCAAAGGGTAGTTGTAAATTCAATAGAGAAGATAGACTTTTGGGGAAAGAATTATGTTTTTTATATACAAAATTCTATCCATTAAATCACGGTGTTCACAAAGGATATATATGGAGGGAAGATATGGCAGGAAGCTACTTTACATCGGCTTTTTTTTAATGTGGTCAGGCTGTCAGCTGCTTTTATACATACTAAAACTGAAAATATAATTCAAGTTCTTCTTAGTATCAAAACCCAATATGGATCTGTTTTACAAGTTACCATCAGTTGTCCATTTTTTCCCATTTTAAGTTTGCTTCACCTTGTCCCATGTTAACCTGATTATATTCAAAGATACTGAAAAGAAAGATATCAATGTATTATTTAAATTAGTAAAAGGGACTAATTGGTGTTTTTTTTTAAAAGATTGTCTACCAAGCTGATCAAAATAGGTTGATAATTCTGGATCACTATGCAGTTGATCTGAAAAGAATGAAAATATTATTTACTATGCTTTATTGGGCACTAAAATGTCATGGGTGGGCTCAATATACAACTGCTTCATGATTAATGACAATTATGTTGGAAGAACCATTCTTGCTGACTCTATATTTTAGGGTAATGTAGGACTTCACCTTGATGAGGCCTAGAGGTAATGCAGTTTGCCTTATCAAGATGTCTCGCATCACATTGAAGATTGGCCCTGCAGTTTTAGTAACTGGAGCCAGCTTCTTGTATACATTGAGAAAGATAGAAGCCTCCTTTCAGTCAATCAGAAGACAGGGACCACACAAAACAAAGCAAAGGGTCTACTTCTCGTTAAGAGGAAAGAGAAACATGCTGTTTCTCTAATAGAGCAGTTTCTCTAAACTGTCATTTGCAGTTCTTTAAACCTTCATTTTTGCTTTTGTTCCTTGTTGTCCTCACCACGGCAGTAGGAAATATTGCTAAGCAGGAAGTGAAATATCAGTCCAGGTAAAGTTTTAATCCTAGATTAGAGACAGAGAACAGCACTGAGGATCAGATCTGGGAAATAACTAAGAAGTAGTTCCTGTTAAACTTCTTCACTCTTCCAACCTCTGTAGATTGAAAATATTTACCTGAGTTGTAAATGTATAGCAAAACTGTAACTATTGTTATTAGAACACTTGTTTGTTTAAAGGTGATGAGAGGATAGATGGGTAATTTATTAAATGTGCAGATGACACTAAACTGGCAGGAATAGCCAATACTCCAGAAGATAGGCTTAAGATACAGAAAGATCTTGATAGACTTGGACACTGAGCCTTATTTAACAAAATTAAATGGAGAAAAAAATAAAGTTCTACATTGCACAGGTATAGTACAGGTAGTACCTGGCTTAATAGTAGTAACTGTGAGAGGAATCTTGAGTCCTAGTGGACAATCACGTAAATATGAGCCAACAATGTACTGCCAAAACAGCCAATTCAGTCTTAGGTTGCATAAACAGAGGGATAGAATCAAAATCACATAAAATGTTAAAAACACTTTATAATAGCTTGGTAAGACCACACTTGGAATACTGCATGCAGCTTTGGTAGTCATGATGTAAAAAAGATGTTAGGACTCTAGAAAGAGTGCAGAGAAGAGCATAAAAGATGATTAGGGAACTAGAGGTTAAACATATAAAGAATGGTTGCTGGAATTGGGTATGTCTAGTTTAATGAAAAGAAGGACTAGGGGTGACATAATAGCAGTATAGCAATCTCTAAAAAGTTGTACTCTCCAAAGCAAAAGAAGCAATGGATGGAAACTAATCAAGGAGAGAAGCAATTTAGAACTAAGGAGAAATTTCCTGATAATTAGAACAATCAATCAGTGGAACAACTTGCCTCCAGAAGTCGTGAATATTCCAGCATTGTAAGTTTTAAAGAAGAGATTGGACAGTCATGGTAGAGTTTCCAGCCTGATGGGGGTTGTATTAGAAGACCTCCAAGTTCCCTTCAGTTCTATTATTCGGTATAAGTTGTTATAGCCTCATCTTATAGGCATGTACTAAACACAGCCTTGGAATTGGAACCCCAGGTTTATATCTTGGACCATTTTCTCTGCTTGTTCATTGCTTGCTGCTCACCTCAGCAATACATCAGCAATACATCTTTTCAATTATTTGTCCTCATTCCTACATTTGGTGCCAGTCCTTAAAATCTAATTCATATCTCTCCTCTTTACCAACTGCTTTTATAGCAAAACCAGTTACACAAAAATTATGTGACTCATCAGCACCAGTCCTACCAATCTGGTTGAATGAGGAGGCTGAATCACCCATCAGGTTTTAGAAACCATCAGTAGGATAGCTACATGTAGCTAAATGCATGTATCTTCTTGCTTATTATTGAACTTTAACTCATTGGGGTATGGAGATGCAATTATGATTGTTCTATCATTGATGACCCACATTGTAAATTTTGGTATGATACAGCCTGGATGGAAAGAGAAAATGCTATTTGCTCTTCCACCTCAGTTTGTAAAATATCTTACCTTTATTTCTAAAATTGGAAAATCTGAATTTTGGGATTCTAATTCTTTTAAATTGTTTTCTTTTCAAAGACTGATACTTGCCTACCCAAGTTCTTCTTCAGAGATATTCAGAAATAAGTTATCCAATTAAGAAGAATTGGTTGAACACTTATCCATGAGTTAATGACTTCCTGGATCAGGAACCACTGGCCATTCAGATGTGAAATAATTCAGATGATGAAGGCAACAGCCATTTGACAGTGATACATTTCTTTGATGCACACCTGAATATAATTCAAATAGATTGATGGATGGGCTGACTGATTATGTAGAATCAAGTGAATATGGAATTCTAGTGACCAAAAAGACAGACTTTCTCCATAAAGTTCTGTCCTTCACTGGTCTTTTGGGTGTTCTACTCATGCACACAGCTCCATTGTAACTGTCTACCTGACTGCTGGTTATTCTCCCCTTCTTCCTCCTGCCTTTTCCAGCTTTAGAACTTCCTCTAAGGAACTAATGTGTCCAAAGTAGGACAATTTGAGCATGGTCATTTCTGTCAGGTTGTTTCTTTCTTTAAGACTGTTCTCCAATTTTGAAGTCCAGATTTTTGCATATGTGTATTACCAACCATCATACTGAAAACAGTGATAAAATCACTATATAATAAACTTTGAAATTCTCAGCCCAGGTTTTTCTGGCTGATAGATGCCATTAGTAATCTGGCTATTTCCCACCCCTTGCCAAAAAGAAAGAAAGAAAGAAAGAAAGAAAGAAAGAAAGAAAGAAAGAAAGAAAGAAAGAAAGAAAGAAAGAAAGAAAAAGAAAGAAAGAAAAGTGCTGAGAAATTATTCTAAAAATGTAAATATATGTCCTTTAGCTTCTCAATATAACATATAGATTGGAACATATTGCTGATGCTTTCTGGGTTTTATATTTATATCTTCTCATAAAGTATATCAAAATAATATGTAAACCCACCCAATGTTGTCATCTGAAACGATGTGGTCTCCACCGTGAAAAGATGAATTTCTTGGAACTTTCACAAACATTAGAACAGATACATGCTTTTTGACTCCTAACCATAGCAGAGCCTTGGACTGTAGGCAAAAAGAATCCATTGGCTAGAAGCCAAGCTTCAGTCAAAAGTGTTAGATGCACCCCATTTATTACTAATGGAGTAACACTTCATATAACAGCACCAGTGAAAAAAAAGTAAGTAGTTACCATGGTGATTTGTTACTCAATATCTATCTATAAATATTCCCCTCCTCTCTTACCATGATAAATATTGCATTATATAAAGGCTAACAAAGATAGCATCAAATGCCATTTCTTAGCAAGTCTCCAGCTGTGAACATTATGGCTAACGAATGAATTGTCTGATAGTCACATTGAATTTGCCATTTGTAAATGTTTAACTTTCCTTCCTATCTTGTTTAAATGGATTCATCATTCCACAATGAAATGTTACGAGAAGCTGTTGATATGATTAGGCCAAAGTATTCCTTTCAGCTTCTGGGTAAATTTCACATCCTTTGTGCCTTTTGAGCTTATTTCAATGAGGAAATGGAAGCTAAATTGAATAGAAATGTTAGAACAATGTTTAAACAAGATGACTGGGATTTTAGTTGGCTTTATTTAGTATTAGCTACATTCAGACTGAAAATATTACCAGGTTGGTGCTTTCCCCTATTTTCTAGGTTTGTATAACACCCATTAAACTTTCCAAATGAGCATTTGTGCAGTTTCCTAAGCCACAACAAACTCTAATTTGGAATGATATCAAATATCATATTCCTCAGTCCAGTGGATTCCATGCAATTTATATATAATCACATACAATAATCATGATGTAATATGAAAATATAAACATCATATAAATGTAATAAATTAAATATCACAAAGAGGTGGCTCTGGAATTTCAAAAAACCAATATTCTGGATGACCCTAAGAGAGAAAACTATCTCCAACTAAAGAGTAAGTTGTCCCCTAGGAGGAGATCCCTTACACTGATTGCCTGCCTTCAATCCCAATTCAATAGGTGGAGATCTTGAGTAGGCCTTCGCTGACTATCCACACAGAGCAAACAGATCTGAGCAGAAAGATAGATATCTAGCACACAAGCCACTGAAGTCTTTAAAGATAGAAAGCACATCTTGAATTGCCCTCATAAACATCCTTGAAACCCATGCAACTCCCACTGCGAATGTATAATACAGCAGGGTTGAAAATGACCAGTAAACTTGTGAGCTGTTGCATTTTAGACCAGCTAAAGTTTCTGGATCGTCTTCAATGGCAACCCCATGAAGAGCAAATCACAATAATCTAAACAAGATGTGGCAAAAAGCATCCTTTTCCAGCCAAAGCTGAGAATATGGAGGGAGAGATGTTTAATCTTTAAACATAGCTACTGAAGATTAGGGATGCTTATACTTTAAAAATGACCCAGAAGTGTTTCAGATCTCATACAATTACCATAGCTCTCTTCTATTCATTAAAACAGCAGAACATTTTTTTCCAGGCTTGATTGAATGTCATTGCTTTAAAAAGTCAAACCTTGACTAGTATGATTGTTAAAACAGCAGCATCTTTTAAAAAAGATTTTTATGTGGATGCTTGAAAAAGGCTGGACTGCTTTCATGTTTTCTTACCTCTGTCATGTCTGAAACACTTTCTCCAAATTATTTTTAAAGCACAGCCTTACTGATGAGCATTTGCAGGAACAATCTTTTTTGCATAATGTGCAGATTAGCTAAAGGTAGCACTTATTTAACAACTGTCTTGTTTAGGAACCATTCATGGATATGACAGTGATGAAAAAGTAACCTTATGTAAGAACCATTCGTAGATATGACAATGATGAAAAAGTAACTCTTGCATTTACAACCTTTGCAGGTCTATAATGCAAAGGGAAGCTGAAGCATCCAAAAGCATGATCGCATGTTCACTTAGTGATTATTTAGTAACCCAGTTTAGGACTATGTGTTTATAAATAGTTAGATAACATCTTTCCAACACAGACATTTTTTCTAATATTATTTCTAATTATTGTGGCCATATGAAAAAAGGAAGGAAGAAAAGAATAGATAAGTGACATTACATGGATAATGACAACTTTGCACAAACCTTTTGTAACCTTCATCGGTTGTGCCATTTGTCCATATATTAGAAACCTTGACTTTTTGGAGATATTATGGTACTGCAAATTCTCCAACCTTGCTACAAATGTATCACTTTTAAAAGAGGATTTGTTTTTAAGTAACAGTGTCTCTACACCTTGCTGAGTAAATGGACAAGCAGTGACCTCAAAAGAGGCTACAGCTGGTTCAAACTCTGGAGGGTTGCATTATTTTTGAAGCAGTTCCCTGCATGAGGATATGTGACATGGTACATAAATCTGTTTAGTCTTACCTTGGGAAAATGAAACATCCTTTCCAAATCATCTGCCTTTCATAGAAAAAGCAAAATCTGATCACATCCATACCGATTTAATTTAAAATGTTGAAATAATGGCTGATCTTGCTGTTTAATCTCTTTTCCTCGTGTACACAGAAACACTACATTTCACCATTATTTACCATTTAATGATCAGGAAAAAGGTTAATTAAACATAAGCTTAGCTTTTGTTGTGTCTTGAGCAGAACTAGCCCTCATTTTTTCAAAATCAAAGGGGAAAAAATCAATCTTAAGTACCACACAGTGATATTATAAACAGTCTGTGAAGGAGATTGCTACAATTATATTGCAATCAGAAAAAAAGGTGGTTTAATCTCTGCATTGGTGCTATTTCAAGTAATACCTCAAGGAATTTTTAAAAAGCGGTGTGATGGTATATTGTCTAGTTCATCTTCCAGAAATATGATATAGAAATTTGCTTGAGAAATTATGTGTAGTCGTGTGATGTAAAGCTAGGAGTGAACTTCATTGAATGATATTTCAAATTGAAAGGCATCTGCATGCTTTGATAAAGTTACATGCATCACAAACAGAATTAAATATAAGGTCATGCAATGATTTGGATATGATTGTACAAAAGGTACTTGGGAGTGCATGGAAAGACTAATTATTCTGCAACTCCTTAAAGAAGTCATGTTTTTCCCCCTGGGATTCTGCAATGATTGTAGAGAACATCCCAGAAAAAGATGCAACGACTTTAAACAGTTGCAGAAAGGTACTGTGTAGGCTCTGTATGCCCTGAAGTACATTTTCCAAGTTATGTCCAGTGTGTCGCATGACCTGCATTAATAGAACTGAGATTTGTAAATATGTGAAGTCAGGAGGAAAGTTGGAAAAGGATAAAGTTTGCTCAGTTTTCAGAAATGCCTTCTATGTTTCACAAAATTTTCATTTTTTTTAACAGACTTAGCTCCCATTCTATAATAGCAACAGGATGTAGACTTATATAAGACTTCACAGTATTTTATAGCCTTCTCTAAGCAGTTTACAGGGTCAGCATATTGTCCCAGACAAACTGGACCCTCATTTTACCAACTTCGGAAGGATGGAAGGCTGAGTCAACCTTGAGCTGATCAGGATCAAAGGAATTGAACTCCTGGCAATGTCAGCAGGATAATAATGCATTCTAACCATTGTGCCACTAAAGATGATAGATTACAGTCTTATACATGCTTCCCTGGAAATAAATCTCATTAGGCTCAGTGATTGCACAATATGCTTAACAACTAATATGGGAGCAGCTACCTCGGTCAATATTATGGCAGAATTGAGATAATTGTAATCTGGAGTGACCCAGAGCAATTGAGAGTTTAACTATTTTCCTTTGATCAGCTCCATCTATTCTGTGAAAACAAACTCCAGTTGTATGTTGAGTAAGTGAAATGATGCAACTAACTTCCAAGCAAAATAGGGACATCATTTCTGACAGGATCCAATCTGGACTGGTCAGCAGGACCAGTGGTTTTGTCTTCCAAGTGTCGGACTTGTGCCAGAGCCCATCTGCAAGGAACTTCTCCCGAGCAGAATATGTGGCCACAGCACAAAACAACACACACTCTGCAAGAGAGAAAGTTCCCTAAAGATGGGCTCCTGCACTAGTCCAAAAAGCTCAGAAGACTAAACCTCTGGTCCCGGTGACTGGCCCAGATGGAATCCTGCAACATTTTCCTGAGACACGTATATTTGCCTTCATTTGCAATATCATTTCTTGCCATTACTACCTTCTTTCTATTGAATACTGCTACATTGCGACAAAACTTAGCCAATTTTATACAAGCTAAAGCCCTGTCCCACTGCACCAATGGATGCAAAGAGGATGTAAAACATTAAAAAAAGCTTGCTATCCATTGGAAAATGCTATGCATCCGTTGTGTACTCACTGCATACGTGTTTCATGCATTCTATCCCTCGAGCATCCATCCACTGAGATTTCATCCACGCAAGAAGTTTTGAGCTGCACAAAACTTTTTGAGTGGATGAACTTTCCGCCGCGGATGATGTACATCCGCGACATATACGGGCAACAAACATTCTATGTCCGTTATCATCCATTAAACGTCTTCTGTATCCTCTCTGCATCCTCTGCCATCCTCACAACTCACATCCGCTGCAGCTGAAAATGGAAAGAGGGAGGAAACGAAAGGTACATGGAACGTCCACACAGCGTTAGTAGCCATGTATTACTGAAATAAGATGTGCATGCCCATCTCGTTCATATTATAAGATTAAAACTGTCAAACATTTGATAATCTGAGTAATCTCAATATTTAGGATGTCTGCAGTATGTAGATAATGAGAAGGACGCCTTAGCGGACTACGATTTTTCCAATAAAAAGGGAGAAAATCATCTGGATCTCAGTATGAGTCCAGCAGCGTGGTGTCAGACCTCTTACCCTTGCGTCTTAGTCTTCCACATCATCCATTGTTCTCCACCATGGATCATCACTCCGCTATTATTAGCTTGATCATTCATCACACAGACCAAACCCTGTTCAGACTGTTTCACCTTTATACACAAGGAGAAAGGAACGATCCAAGAGCTGTGTGGGTCCGGAGATGGATCATGAAACGAATGGAGTTTGGACACTAAACCAGTTCGATGTGGAGCTGAGGAATGAAGACCTCCATCATCCATCACTTCCATTGGATGCCACCAGCCATTTTTGACAAAAGTTATGTAGCAGCTGAGACCCAGGTTTGACCAAGCTAGCACCAACTTCCATCCCAACCTGCGACATGGACTGAAGGTGGCACTGACACTGCGGCACCTGCGCCTATGACCACATACGAAGAAACATGCAGTATGCATGGGGGGTGCAACACACAGCATCAGCAAATTGGCAGTAAGAAGTGGTACAGGCATCATTAAGAATACATGGAAGACTCCTCCAGGTCCCACCACTGAAGAAAGCTGGAGAAAACTTGCAAAGCATTGGTATCAGAGTGGAAATCTTCCCCACCACCTGGAGCCATAGATGCAAGCACGTGCGCTGCAAGCTCCAGCCAACTTCAGGATCCATTTATTACCAACTACAAAGCTTCTTCAGTATCATCCCCTTGCCATGCATTATATGCTACGACATAGTTCATGTACATCATGCATCAGCAACGGGTCACTTCCAATAGCACCGTATACACGCGCATTGACTCAGGGATGGGCTGGAACGCAACCTCATCATGGTTTCCAGATCAGACCCCTACCCCAAACACACAAAATTCCTCTACTTCATCAGTGGTGATGACCCTTCTCCCTCAAACCTACCTCATGAACCTCACTCCAGTGAGAGTAGAGTCTTCAACTACAGGCTTGGTCAGGGGGCAAGACACGGTGTGTGAAACGCCTTGGCATCCTGGCAACAGGTTCCAGATACTTCTCACCACCTGCAGCATGAGCACATACGTGGAGAACATCGTGAAACTTGCTGCATCTGCACAATCTCATGCACGCACCGCTACCAGTGTTGGCAGAACAACTTGTGGACCTCAGCAAGGAAGGGATATGGAGCTGGTAATGGAGCGATAGAGTAAACCTGATGACACTGTGGATTAAAGGCCCAACAGACTTCACATGAAGGGAAAAGCAGCAACCTCCTGACACTGTTGCAATTCCCCAGCTGAGCGTGAGTGCAAGACAAATGATAGATGATTTAATGGATTGCTTTCTTCACCTGTTGCCAAACACTACTGATGAGATTTAGCCTATGTTAAGTTCCTACAATGAACGGCATAATAAATGACCTGTGTTTATCTTGAAATGTGTTGATCAATGAATAAATTGGTATTGATAATAAGGCTACATATGTTGTGGCAGCTGGAATAGGACCATACAGTCCCACAATGCTTGCACTGGAGGTTTATCTATCCCACAACTATCCTTATCTATCCCACAACAACCTTCATCATCCCACAAGCATGCAAAGGCTTAACCATTTTTCAAATTTTCACCAACACTTTATTAACTAAAAAAAATGAACCAATGTTTTAAGCAAAGATAACCTTATTAACTTTCACTATAAAGCAGGACTTGAGGTGGCTTGGCTTGAGTGCTGGTCTGAGGCGCCATTGGGGCTTGGCCCCGAGAGTACAACAGGGATGTGTTTCAGAAAGCTCTCAGAGAGCTGACTCAGTCCATGAGTTGAGAGGCCTTCATCAAGTACCTGGGATTCAGCCCAAGACTGGATGACAGATGGTCTTTGAGGCTTGGCTGTGGGTGGAGGGGAAGGAGGGTGTATGGGGCTGTCTGTCTGCACTGGCAAGGACTGGCTCATGTGCGATGCAATGAACCTGGCCTGGACTGGAAGGTCTGCTTGTGCTGTGGAATCCTGTAGTCATAGCCTTAGTATGAGAGGCTGTTGAAAGCCGTGGAAGCTGTGACATCACTGGTGGTGGAGAGCAGACCTGGACTGGGGAGCAGGGGTTCAGCTGAGCCTGAGGGTTGTGCAAAGTCTGTTATCCCTTTCATCACCTGGTACTGGGCTCGGGCAGATCCTCAGGGTGTGCTCACGTAGGTGATGAAGGTGTGGTGGCCGAGGATCCTCTGTCAAGGTGGACCAGCTGAGAGAGAAGTTCTGCTTGCTGGTCTTTCATCGTGTCCCTGATCTCCAACAGGACAGTTTTTTCTGGCCTCCAGTCTGCCTCCTTCGCCTGCATCCTGTGGAGCTGGGTGCGTGGGGGTTGTTGTCTCTGGTGGTGCCGCTTCTTCCTCCATGTGTGAAAGGGATCTCCAAGTACTCTGGGAGGTGTGCAGCTGTCGGGGTCTCTGCCGTGGGGCCCTCTGAAAACACCTGCCTGGACAGGTAGCTGGCTCCTGGCTGGAAAGGAGCTGTGTGTGGCTGCTGAGGGAAGGGTGTCAGAGGGCTGCTCCTCGGTGGCAGACCTCACCCACCAGGAAACTGCACTTGCCATGACATAAATCTCGCCGTCAGTGAGCTTGCCCGGAGTTTTTGAGGTGTAGCTTGCCATACCAGGTATGCATGTGCTTCCACCATCCCATACATCTGCAGTGTTAGCCCAGGCTCTCTGCCTTGTCTCTCCAAGCTGCCTTTCTTCTTGGTGTTGTGATAGAGTCTGTGGCCCTTTCTCCACAGGTTCTCGTTCTCCCTCAGCCATTCTCAGCACCTCCTCCTCATTGCTCCTCGGAAATGGTGTACTGTTTCCTCTCTCCCTTCTCCTTCCCTTGCCTCTTCCTCCTCTGGCAGGGCTTCAGCAGCCTTCAGGGTCTTGAGCAGCAGGCCTTCAGCAGCAGGGCTTTGAGGGCCTTGGGGCTGGTCCAACACAGTAGCAGCACAGCAGCACCACCACCACCACCAGCAGCAGCAGCAGCAGCAGCACACCGCACAGCATACTAGCAGCACCGCAGCAGCAGTACCAGGCAGTAGCACCAGCAGCACAGCAGCACAGCAGCTTCAGAGTCAGTGCTAGAGGATTGGATGCTGTCTGTCCTTCTTGCCAGGGCTGGCACGAGAAGACACCGGCTCCTCTTCTTCCCGAATGACGAACCATGTTTTCATAGAGTATGTGGCAGCACGTCTTTCCTCTGAATGCTGACTGCGTCGAGCTGCATCCTTTTATATCCGCGGAGCTGATGCAATTCATACTCCTCACATGCTCAGTGAACGCTTTGCATCCAATATACATCCGCTTGCATCCCCTTGTGTTCCTCTAGGCATCCGTGATGCATCCACTCATCCGCTATGCATCCGCCCCTGCCGCTATGCATCCGCTTCGCAATTCTCCCCCAAACCCTTCAGATTTGTCATCCAATTCCAATTCTGCTCATCTGCTAGGCTTCCTATGAACATCCGTTTAACATCCCCGCTACATACTACCACGTCCGTTCTTTTCCGTTCTGTTTATGCAAATTTTTGCCACTTTTGGCGACGAATGACAATGGATGGAGCCACTCCCGAAATTTTGCTTGTCCGCTGTGTCCTTTTTGCATACGTTTTGCGTCCGTCCGCCATGGGACCTAGCCTTAACAACTATTAGGATACTTCAAACTTCACATTTGAAAAAAGTAGATTTCCCCATCAATATAAGAATGACAAATTAGGTTGTCATTGTCAGTACATTGATGATTAAAATAATCTTCTGTTTGAAAAATAAATTTGATAGAGTTGAAGTTAATGTGGAAACCATTTTTGGACTATAATTCTATTAATGATCTTGTATTACATACAAGGTCTGGGTTTCTCTTAACAAAAAGTTTTAACACTTAAATTATGAATGAACTGTGAAATAAAGGATAGATGTCATTTAGATTAGATAAAATTAAGTTTTATCTTAAATTTCATACTGTGCTGATTATTACTGTACATTAATTTGATTTCAATTATAGTTTTACAATGATAAAAAGTACTTAAATGCTTAAAACTAAATGAATATTATTCTGATAATTTGTACTTAATTTACTTAAGTGCTTACTAATGATCCTTATTAATTTCTTGTTTATTTACTTTGTTTTTTTTCTTATTTTTCTTTCTCCTTTTTTGCTTGTTTTGTATCTTTTAAAATGTTCAGTGAAAATATAAAAACAAGGACTTTTATTTTCCAGGTCACAATATTGTGAAAGATCCAATTTCTATGAAAAATAGATTTATCAGCTATTTTAAGAATAGGGTTACTCCATAATCTGATGGTTTTCATACCAAAAATCTCAAAATTGCATCTTTGCCCAATATCTTGGACATGAAATGCAGACATTGCCAGGGACTCAATAGCTTTATAATCTGTATGTATTTGTCACAGTGGGAAATCAACTTCACAGTGCATAGAAATTTATTTGCTTTAGTGAAATGCTGAAATGAAGATATTCCATTACTTAAAGTTTGGCTCTGTGTCTTGGAGTTTAGTGCCAACTTCTGCTTTAGTGAAATGCTGAAATGTAGATATTCCACTTCTTGGAGTTCAATTCCATTTGTGATAAAAATAGAAAGCATTTTAAAGTACATTCATAACATAAGGACCAGCTAACACAACTTGTCAATGGCTGCCCTCATTTAATGAAACACTACCCATCTGGAGGTAAGATAGCTACTACTCTACAGGTATGGCAAACTCTAGTCAAAATTTTTTTCCAAATGATAATTGACTTTTAGAATCCCTTATCTGAGTGATGCTGATGATACACTGTATTTCAATTGTTCATTTTTATGACTTATCTGTGATTTTTAATGTTTTGCTCTGGCATTAATTTTATTATTTTCCACCCAGAGTTCATTTGGATAAGAGCATGCTATAAATATTGTAAAATAAAATTAAGAATATAATACTTTTATATTCTAAACCAAATTAGGTATCGTATATTTATAAAGTAAAAGGTGGCTGAATATATGAGAGTATTAAAATGTATAGTGTTTCTTTATATTCCTCCCAAAAGTGTGGACTTTTTAATGAATCAGAAGAAAAAAAAAATCCAAATCTTTACATTATTTCAGAATTTTCAGAAATGTTAGATCTCTAAGGATGAAGCCTTCTGCTATATTCATTCTTCAGTTTCAGTTGATCACAGATCAAGGAAAATTATAATTCATTAAAAGCAGAAAAAAGATGAATTATACAAAAAGTACCTTTGAAGCAAAAAATACCTTTCTACAAACTTTTTCTAATATCTAACCTTTCATTTTTGAATAGTATTAGATTAACAGAGGTTGTAATGTGTCTGCTATATTAATTTGTGCAAAACCTGGTAGGATTATGTATGAATACTGATTGATCTGCCAATATTGTGGAAATCTTTGTTCCACTTCTCAGCACAGATCACTGAATTCTAATAATCATATCTAAATTCACAAATTATCACATAATCTTTGAAAAATGAACACTTATGTGACTTTCATAGATGAGTATCTGCAGTTACCAAAACTTTCACAGTTCATTCTTATTTCATTTCTTCATCAAAACCACCAAGCTGTGTTCATTCAATCCTTTCAACTTGTAAGTTACTCCATCACAGCTTCCTTACCTTTTGGGGGTAGATAAAGTGATGCCCTCTGCAACAAATATTTCTGCAGACAACCTTTTATCCTCCTGAGTATCCCTTTTCTACCTTAATTTTTTAAAAAAAATTCATTAGAAAAATAAATAAATTGAAAGCTGACACAGTGTGAAGCAAAGCACCAGGCTCTAGTATCATTTATATTTAAGAGATTTGCATTCTGCAAAAGTGATGCTAGGATTAGTCTTGAAAGTTATTAACCTTATGGTAAATGGATGTCTTGAGGCTGGCCATATCCTTTACTGTATCCATGTCCTGAACTGGCAGTGTAGTAACCATTCTGTAAGTACAGCATATATTTGAGCTACCATATCTGGGGTATACCACATATACCACAATATATTTGAGCTACCACATCTGGGCTGTAAAACCTATAGGCAACCACTAGATGGCAACAAAGATGTACACTCAAATCTAATTTTATGCTGCCATCTAGTAGGAATCTGTTACTTTGCGTTCCAATTTGATAGCCATATTATATCCTTTCAAAATTTCAAATGGGCATTGAACACACACTAGAAAAGTGTATCCAAATCTCTTTTTTAAATATTTGTTTCATTTTTTATTTTGTTAAGAACTCAAAACCATGTTTGTAGCTGCATTGAGTAAAAAGGATTTATAATTGCCATCCCCTTGAGGTAATCCAGACAATAAGCACCATCCATCAGTAGTATCTACTTTTATTGTAATTCGCATATGTGAAACTATCTTCTGTCCCTTACTTTTGCTCTCCTGAATACCAGGGAAGGTCTGTTCTGAGATGCTTTCTCCATCTCCACCCCTTTTTCAGAATTAGATTTCATTTATCAGATCATTTCCTAGGCTGAGTTTTTTCCTTCTGTCTTCCAAAATAATTCCCACAATTACAAAGTGACACAATCAGTTGGTTCATATGGCATAATGAACACCACACTATAGCTTGGCAAAACTATTCTAACATATAGCCCTTGTTTTGGCAGATACTAGAATCCCACATTCAATGAAAGTTAAAAGCAAATTACTGTTTTGATTATAGAGTGTTTTGTTTTCATTAAGAGAGGCACTAAAGTAAGTACATTAAATCTATAGGGGGTGGGAACCAATAGATCTTATTAACAATTACCCATATTATAACTTTTGTTAATTGGTTGATGAGATACTTCCTTTAAAAACTGGAGTGCTAATTGGGAGCAGCTCTTGAACATTTGTGACTAATGGAGTTGGCAGGAGTCAGATACAGAAGCTTCACAACTAAACAGGTAACATTTACAATAACACCAATTTAAAATGTCAGGATGTTATTTCATGTTTTTTTTTAAAAAAAAACAAAGAATATATTATAGTTTGGCTCATTGCAGTTCAGTTAATTATTCACCTTCCTATGTAGCTCCCAATTAATATTTTAAACTATTTTTCTTAAAACAACATTGATTATTATACTCTAGCACTGAAATATTATGTTGACAATAAGCTTGCTTTCAGTCACTTCACTTTTCAGATCACTGTTATACTTATTGACAGAAACATTGTTTCTTAAATAACCCCACCTTTCTCTCCCCCCCCTCTCTTTGTCTCTCTCACACACAAACATAAATAGTGAGTTGTCAAAAAGTTGTAGATAACCATAAATCTCAACAAGGTCAGGGAGATATTTGGTGGTGCTTTGTACCTTTGTATTCACATCCACATCTGAACATATTTTAGCTACATATAAAGTAGCTTCTCAAGCAGAAAACAATATGTATAATGTAAAACAGAAAATCCAGGAAAATTCCACAATATAATAAACTATAATATCACACAATGGATCCGACTACCCAAATGCCTGGGGGAAAAACCAGGTTTTAAAGGATTGTTTAAATAAGATTTGGCAGGGAGCAGCTATACAAATCTCAGTGAAATGTTGTTCCAAGAATACTTTATGAAATATTGGTTTTGAGAGGATGACCCATCCCTTCTCCAGAAGTAAGCAGAAAGAGCATACAATGAACAGCCAGGGAATGCTTCAATGACTTTTCCAAACAAACATTTTCACAACAATTAATAAAGAATAACAAGTAATGACATGATGGGATGGGGATAAAGAATAAAAATGTGAGTTACAGTTAATAGAAGAGGATATACAAAGGATGAGAAAGATATCCATCTATATCTTTAACTGAAATACCACTCATGCATCATCACAAAATATCCAGAACCGTAAAGCCTATAAACTTGAAATTTGGCATTTATGTTCCTCTTGGTTTCTTGGTGCTCACTAAGAAAGGATTTTTTGAAATGACCATCATAGCATTAGTATTTCGTGTATTATTATTAACATGCTCTGATGCTAAGGAGTTCTACTCCCTCTCCCCACCTGCAAAGAAATCTGTCCCACATGCAAACCACAAGCAGAGGAGAAGAGTTTCAATTTTAGTTTCACAGCACCAAGCAACTTTAGCACAGTATAGTTGAGCTAAGCCACATCCAGGCTCCTTGCTGTCTTCTTCTTGCTCACAGATCAAATACTGTTTCAGTTTCCAAACAACCCTCAACTCTCTCACATACTGACAGCACACTAGCCAAATGAATACTGATGGATGCTGGTAGGCAGAGCCACAATTCCCCCCCCCCTTATTTTCCTCCCCAAAAACTAAGCCCAACCACATAGTTTCATAGTGAAGCATGGGTATTGAGCTAGTTATATATATTTGTGGGCAGGAAGTAGGAAATGTAGTAAGTATTCATGTAGAACAGGGCTGGCAAATTCTGGTCATAACATTTCAGATATGAAAGACCATGTCATGACACATGGACATTTTATTTAACTGATTTATTGCTAAAAGCCTATACAAAGAAATCTTCTCAATTAATGGTCAACACTTGGTTGAATTGGAGAAAGGTAAATGGCAGTCAAAAGGAGAGGAGGAGGTTGGACTTTGTTTGTAATATTGATTCTAGCAGTGGTGGGATTCAAAAAATTTTTATTATCAGTTCTGTGGGCGTGGCTTGATGGGTGTGGCAGGGGAAGGATACTGTAAAATCTCCAGTAAGAGGTAGTATTTGCTGGTTCTCTGAACTACTCAAAATTTCCGATACTGGTTCTCCAGATCTGGTCAGAACCTACTGAATACCACCTCTGGATTCTAGGTTATCCCCCTTTTTGTCCCTTCCACTGACTCTACTAGTCCTTTTCCTACATGATAGTTGTAAATCAGGTCATCTGTGTGACCATGGCCTTCTTTGACCATGGCCTTCTTTATGGCAGTTGTTTACTATGGGGCACTTTTTTTTTCCTGGAAACTGGAAATAAACACCAGGTTTCATGTGAAAAATGTCATAACTCAAAGCCATTAGCCTTACAAGTTCAGCTCCTAACAATAGCTGACTGGGAAAAAATTAAGTAGGGTTGAGCCTGGTGAATATTTGGAAATCTCAGGCCTATAAGGCTTCACTAGAAATGAACCCACAAAATTATTAGGAATAAAGATCAGCTTAAAGAAGACTTGACCTGAATTCGTTGCTCAACACATTACATGTTTGGAAGGCTTAGAAGGTTGGTATTGCATTTTTATATAGTAGGGCTTGGATGAGTTAACCCAGTATCTAAGTATTTAATAAACATTAAATTAACAGCTGTATTGCCCATAAACATGTATTGTAAAATGTTTTAGTGGAACTTGTAATTGCATAATCTCTTTTACCAGAATATAGTACTCAGCATGAATCGCCATAGATAAGGATTGATTCAAACAGGGAAATAATTCAAGGAATGTGCACCACCCTCTAGAAGAAATGACAATTCAACCATACCTCTGCAGATCTTCCACAGCTAGTAATCTTGGCAGTCACAGTGTGAGACATTAATTCATAGTTGGACTAAACTACTGTTATTACTGCTTGTCAGAAATAGTGATCATTGGGATTGCTTGAGGAGTCATTCTTACTGATCTAAATGCCATTACCAAGGATGACATAGGAAAGAACATACAGATCTATTTGCCTTAGGATATTACATACCTGCTATTGTCACCACTTCAGCTAATGGCATTACCTGAAATGGCAAACAAGTGTACTCGTCACTGACATTTTCTATTAGAGAAGCCATAAGTCATCCTTTAAATAAAGCAGACGTGCATACACATATCTGCGTATACTTGTGAAGGAAAGTAATTCAGTAAAAGCTTCAATTGCTTCCAACAAAAATACTGCATTGAAAATAAGATGACAATGTAGACAGGGAAGAAAGAGAGCCGGCTGACTTTGAAAATAGTCTAGCCACTCTTAAGGTAAAGGTTCCCCTTGCACATATGTGGCAGTCGTTTCTGGCTCTAGGGGGCAGTGCTCATCTCCTTTTTTAAGCCAAAAAGCCAGCGCTGTCTGAAGACATCTCCATGGTCATGTGGCCAGCATGACTAAATGCTGAAGGCACGCAGAACGCTGTTACTTTCCCACCAAAGTGGTCCCTATTTTTATACTTGCATTTCTACATGCTTTCGAACTACTAGGTTGGCAGAAGCTGGGACAAGTAACAAGAGCTCACTCTGTTATGCAGCACTAGGGATTCAAACAGTCGAACTGCCAACCTATCTGGTTGACAAGCTCAATGTCTTAGCAACTGAGCCACCACATTCCTCGTTAGATTATTGTAAATAATGCTGAGCAACAGCAGTAGTGCAATTAAAAAAATTCATCCCTAAAGCAAAAGTGTTGTCCTGGGCATCTGAGAAATATTTAACAAACCAAACCTTTTTGGTGTAAGGAAAATATCTTGCAACAGCAAGAAAGAAAGCATGACACATGTCAAGATCATCCTCTGTTGGTTGAGTCTGCTGATCAGAGCCCATCTGCCAGTTTTATCATCCACCCGGCAAAATGTTATCTCCTTCAATTTGACATAAGACTCTTCCTCAGTGATTTTGGCAAGTAGCAGTGAAAATCAGCAGTATACAGAAAACTGTCCTAAAAAATTACAAATTGTCTTGCCCATTTTAATTTCTCCGTGTTTCTCCTGCAGTATTCGATAAAGTGAACTGGATCAAGAGGTCAGTGCAGGATATAAGACTCCATTCCTACCCAATTTGAATTTGGTAGTAAGGTCTTCCTAGGTAGCTCTGATTCTTGAAAGTCTTTGACTGTGTGGGCTCTTGCTGTTAATGCTAATTTATGGCATATAATGAGGAATGAACATCAGATGTAAACTATATTTGGTAGCTGTTTGCAAATGACTGCATGCCTGTGAAATTCCTTGTTTATGTTGACTGCTGAAGAATCTCTCCAAAAAATGGTTGGTGGCATTTATAAGACAAGATTAAACTTTCCAAAAGAAACAATTTAGGATTTTAATTCTCTGTTTCAATTTTAAGAACAAAAGTAAATAATTTTTCTGATCTGGATGTACTCATTTGTATAGAATTGTATTGGATCTAAAATCATTCAGTGCAGGTGATTTATTCAAAGTAGGGTTAAAAACATTAGCTTTGAATGCAAAGCTGCAGTACTTCAGCTACCAACAATCTCTACAATCTTGAGTATGATCCAAAAACCTCTCCCTAAATTGACCTAAATATGCAATAGAAGGGAAAAATTAAATGCACAAGGAGAAACTAAATCATTTTAATTGATTTAGCTTATTTGCATTCTTTCTTTCTTTCTTTCTTTCTTTCTTTCTTTCTTTCTTTCTTTCTTTCTTTCTTTCNATTTTAATTGATTTAGCTTATTTGCATTCTTTCTTTCTTTCTTTCTTTCTTTCTTTCTTTCTTTCTTTCTTTCTTTCTTTCTTTCGCCGTGGCACTTAGGCTTATATACCACTTCACAGTGCTTTACAGCCTTCCCTAAGCGATTTTACATAGTCAGCATATTGCCCCCAGGAACCTGGGTCTCATTTTACTGACCTTGGAAGGATGGAAGGCTGAGTCAACCTTGAGCATGGTGAGATTCTAACTGCCAATCTGCAGGCAGATGGCAGTCAATAGAATTAACCTGTAGTACTGCATTCCAACCACTGTGCCACCATGGCTCATTTTTATGCTGCCAATCTCACATGAGATTGGTATTTTCACTGGTACATTTAAAATCAAAGGCTGCAATGTTTTCAAAAAAACATATTCCATACCAATTGATATAGATTTGGAACAATATTGCATGAATTTATGGTGGGTCTATAAAACAGGATCCACCCAGAGTTTGCCTTGATTTTTAAGGGGTAATATTGTACCAGGAGGACATATATTCAGCAGACATGGAACAGTGTATCTTATACAGATTTGTAGTCAAAACTCTTGGCATGAATTTATGTCTGCTTAAGCCCATGTCACACCAACGGATGCAAAAAGGATGTAAAATGTTAAAAAAAGCTTGACATCCATTGGAAAATGCTATGCATCTGTTGTGTACTCACTTCATACGTGTTTCATATGCTCTATCCTTTGAGCATCCGTCCACTGAGATTTCATCAGCTCAAGACATTTTGAGCTGCACAAAACTTTTTGAGCGGATGAACTTTCTGCTGTGTACGATGTAAATCCATGACATACGAGCAACAAACGTTCTATGTCCATTTATCATCCGTTAAACGTCCGCTGTATCCTCTCTGCATCCTCTGGGCATCCCCTCAACTCACATCCGCTTCAGCTGAAAATGGAAAGAGGGAGGAAACAAAAGGTACACGGAACATCTACACAGTGTTAGTAGCACGGAAATAGAAAGGATGAGCAGTGAATGGTTCGCATCCGATATACATCCTCTAGGCTTCCTATGAACATCCGTTTAACATCCCTGCTACATACTACCCATGTCCGTTCTTTTCCTTTCTTTTCAGTTCTGTTTATGCAAATTTTTGCCACTTTTTGGAGCGGATGACAATGGATGGAGCCACCCCCGAAAATTTGCTCATCCGCTGTGTCCTCTTTGCATACGTTTTGCATCCGTCGGCCAGTGTGACCTAGCTTTTAACTGTTATAAAGATTACTTGTTTCTCCAAAATGATACATGCTGTAGAAATTATCCAGGCAGAAAATTTTACAAATTCTAATAGAAAGTAAAGGATTTTCAGGGATCAGCATTCAGGATGATATTTTATTAGATCTTAATTCTGAAACATAATTAAAAATGTATTTTACTTTCAACGTTTTTTTTCCTGAGCTAAATACCCTTACTTCACGCACACTGAAATTTGGCTTTGCTGCTCTTATTATCTTAATAGTGACAATTTATTTATTTTTTTTGTTTTTTTTGAAATAGCAAAACAGATTTCCAGGGAAGAAATGGCCAACTGAAATTACAGCAAAGGTGATGACAGCAGTGGAATGAAGAGCTGGTGAGAAAACTGGCTTCTTTTTTTTTTTTTTTAATTTT